>SKCR01051413.1:0-220054 GCA_019454045.1 Zanthoxylum bungeanum
ATAATTGTACCATAAGAACAGTAACAAATATTATAGGAAACGTCTTTTCCTTAGCGCAGTAGAAGTTGCTATTGTGGGCACCGGTTCCGGTATGGACCTTTAAAATTTTCTTTGCCTTCTCCTTTGTTGAATCTGAACTCCACCAACCACTTGATGAATTTCCCTTGATGTCCAACGCTTGGATCAACCACCCGATCTTCCGAGCTATGTCTCGAAACCAACAAACCGAAGAGTGAGCTTCACTCACAAAGATCAACTTCTAAATTTTTTAGAGAAATAATAAAACTCTAAAGTTTTAGAGAAATTATGTTGTCACAAATTCTTTTGGCTTTGAGAAAGATATGTTGAAGAAGATCTAGTATATTGTTCACTCTTGTTTTTCTTTCTAATCTCAACAATTGAGAAATAAGAATTTTCTCTCTACCTTATGCACAACTTTTGTGAATGTTTTTGCCCTCTCTTGAATTTCTTTTCAAAAATGCTAAGTATGAAATTACTCAACCCTTGAGTGTGAATGGTAGAGATTTTATTCCAAAGCCAATCCACCAATATCCACTCACTCTTTGAATGGCAAACACACTTGAGTGGAGTGTCAACCAAATCAATGAGATAATGGATCAAGTTAGGTAATTATGTCAAAACTAATTAACAAAAACTTGGTGGATGATTTGGAAAACCATTAAGGCTTGTCTTGATAATGCATTTACCATTATCAAATAATGATGTCATAATTATGCATTATCAATTATGATGTAATAATTATCTCATAATTATTATTTGATTATCTCATAATCAAAAATATTAGAAAACATAATATTAAACTAATTTAATATTATTTTCATTTGTGACAAAAATATTATTAATCATATTAATAATATATAAATATAATGTGAGCATATTATTAGAAAATCTAATTATATTAGGTTTGCTACATTTAATCGAGCTAACACGAGGACCAAATGGACCTATGATTTGGGTCGGAGTGGCCTTTGTATGGTGCCATGGTCGGCATGTTAAATCGCTTCGGGAACTGTGCTGACCTTATCTCTTCCGTAAGGGGAGACCCCTCTTCCTCGCCTCGGGTGTCTCCCGCGCCGGTCTTGAGGCCTTCTCCCTATCTGGTCATCTCTTTTCTCAGCCAAGACTTTATTTCACGGGTTGTGCCCCCGTGTCGCCTTCTGTGTCCTTCTGTTCGCCTGTCGTTCTGGGCGTGGCGTTCTTTAAGCCCGGGGGTCTCCTGTACGTCTTCATTGTACTTTCTATCTTCCCTCTCGGAGCTGTAAAATCTGTCGGAGGAGGGGTCGGGTGATTGTTCCTCCCCTTCTTCTTCCCATGTGTCTTCTGATTGTGGCTCTCTTCCTACCACTTCAGATCTTATCCCATAGGGGCCTCTCTTTCTGGGTCCCTCGTTTTCGCTTACATCTACTACTCTTTTCCCTCTTTCCCTCTCTTTCCTCCTCTGTCCGGTCTCGGTCTCAGTTTTCTCGTTGTTTGCTCCTTCCATTCTTTCTAGTCGATCCATCATAGACCTCATGCTATCTTCCATTTTTTTCATCCAGTCCATTGCCGGACCTCCTGGTTGGTGATTTCCGCCCTCCTCCATTTGTCTTATCACGTGAACTGCTTTTTGTGAAGTTCCCCACAGACGGCGCCAACTGTTGACGGCGGATTTTGATCTCAGGGTAATATGGGAATATCACCTCCGAGGTAATCCTCCTTCAACGGTGAATTTGTTTGGTTTATGGGGGACCAAAAGCAAATTTAGCAGGAGACGGGAAAACACACCAATCGACAAAGAGATTTAACGTGGTTCGGCGGATTTTGGGATCCGACCTACGTCCACGGACAAGAACAGGGTGGTACTTTTTATTACTCGAATACACTCCTCGGGTCTCTTCTTTGCTTTTACAAATTGAAGCTTGATGATTCTAATCCCTCACTCTTGTGATGATTTTCAGATGTCCTTTACACATGCTCTACCCTCCTATTTATAATATTACAGAAATCAGACTCCTATTTGCATAAGAAATCCTATTTGAACTCAATCTTCTCTTCTTGTAGGGATTCCTGATCCGGTATTGCCTTCTTCTTCCGTATTCCCTTTTGGATTATGACTCCTTCTCCTTGTGAGAATAGGATATCTTTCTTATCTTATCCACAAGGATGGGGTGCTGTTGTCTTGAACACGGCTCGTTGTCTGGTCGGTCTTCATGAGGTCGGCCATGATAATCTTTTGTGCTGATAGTGTTTCTGCCGACCTTATAGTGATCGGTCATTCTGACCAAAGTGGTCGGTCTTCACATGCTGTGGTCGGGTCGGTTACATGATCTCATCCAGTCAGGGAATTTACCCTTTTGTCCTTGTCGTGCTGTCTTAAATGTTGTAGCGCCTGAAAACACCATCAACAAAAATAAATAAATAAAAGACCTAACCAAAAAAAATCGCAAAAATTCTTGAATTTTGATAAATATTTAGGAAGAAAAATTATTTTGAATAAAAATTTTAGTAGGAAAACTCAAGATAATTTTTCCGGACGAAACTTGATCCATCCCCATTGTCGTCCCTACCAGGTGAGGACATTTTAGTAAATAGGTAAGAGTTTACGAGGCATTACACTCGTGACTCTCAGTAGACGCAGACAGTAACACTGTAAAATTTATCAATTGATTTGAGCAGAGAAGCAGCGATCGATCACCTTCTCCTCCCACGTGAGAAATTAAAGAAGATGGTCGTGTGCGTCGCCGTATTAGGCCATCAGGTAGTCCCTCATTTCAACAATTTTCTTATTTTTTTTTTTTATCAGTGAAGAGATGATAAATAACTGATTTTTTTTATCAATTCTGCATGCTACGACTGCTAAGGTTGAATTCTTATCAATTCTGCCTCCTGTGGATTTTGTTTTCTTTCTAGCTTTGTTTGATAAATTAATTTGATACATATTTAGTTGACAGCTATGTCTGGTTTGAGTTATGTGGGATGGGTTTTAGTTACAAACATCAACTGAGATCAAGATTCTTTATTAGCTATCTGAAACATTATATTATGCTTGGAAATAATTTTCTTAAAAGCAATGGGGTTCTGTCGATTGCATCGGCTGCCAAGATATGTCCTCTGCTCTCTGATTTGCATATCTGTCTCTTGTTGTATAGTGATGTTTCCTATTTAGGTGTTATTGACTACTTTTGAGTATTTGCTTAATGTGATATAATCTTGTTAGCTTGAGCTTCATATCATCAGTAGAGTTTCTTCCTTATAATGCTGGGGGCTTGTTCCTTCTATGGTAAACTTTTATCTTTTGTTGATGGTGTTTTCAGGCACTATGACATTTAAGGCAGCACGACGAGGACAGAAGGGTAATTCCCTGACTGGTCAAGATCATCAAAGCCGACCCGACCACAACATGTAAAGACCGACCACTTTGATTCGGATGACCGAGCACTATAAGGTCGGCAGAAACACTCTCAGCATAAAAGATTGCCATGACCGTCCTCATGAAGACCGACCAGATGGCGAGACGTGTTCAAGACGACGACAGCCCATTCTTGCGGATAAGATAAAACGAATTATCCTACTCTCACAAGGAAATAAAGTCAGAATCCGAAAAGGAATAAGAAAAGAGAAGGGAAAATCAGACTAGGAATCCTTGCAAGGAAAGAAAGACTAAAGTTCAACTAGGATTTCTTATACAAATAGGAGTCTGATTTCTATGTTATTATAAATAGGAGGGCATAGTATGTGTAAAAGGGATCATAAAAAATCAGTGATCAGAATCATTAAACTCTGATTTGTAAACACAAAAAGATCTGAGAAGCGTATTGGAGTAATAAAAAGTACCATCCTGTTCTTGTTCGTGGACGTAGGTCGGATCCAAAATCCACCGAACCACGTTAAATCTCTTTGTCGATTGGTGTGTTTATCTGTCTCTCGCTAAGTTTGCCTTTGGTCCCCCATAACCAAACAAATTCACTATTGAAGGAGGATTATCTCGGAGGTGATATTCCCACGTTGCCCCGAGACCAAAATCCACCGTCAACATCTTTCAAATGAAGATTTGCCTGCCCTAACTTTTTTTTTTTTTTTTTATTTTGGCAGTCGCTACCTCCCTTCAAGTTGCTAGCAAATGAATGAGAGATTAACTAGTTTCATTGTGAATAATAATAAGCATAACAGTTAAATAGGTCATTGATAGATTTCAATGCATTTGATTATAGTAAATGAAAAGAAGAGTTTGAATATATAATCAGATTACCCATGTTTGGCTGTTAGCTATGGTTTCTTTTGTTTTTGTTATTAAATTCTACAGTTATGAGAGACTTTGAGATCAGAGTATGGGATCTGACTTGTTTTTGCGCTTATATTTCAATTACTATATGGTTCTTCGGGAGGTTCCGTGCTGCGTATGTACATGCAGTTTCAAATCCATTTCATGTGCCTGGTAAAAAAGATAACAACCAGAATTTTTTCAGAAAGCAAAAGCACCATAGTCAACTCATTTGGGTTGAGTTCAGCTGGATAATTACTGCTGGTGTAAGATTGAACATTTTGGATCTCCCTACATATTTGTATTCATTAGTTCTTTTCTCCCTATATATTGTATCATTTATAGACTTGTACCAAATATAAAGCAAGTGATTGTGTTCTTCCTTGTCTTTCATTTCATTATGCATTCATTTTATTGCTATCATATAGTTGGTGAATCACATGATCACATTCTCCGATTCATGAAAAAAGGATCGAGGAGCAATCCAGATTTCGTAAAAGTAACGCAATAATTGCTAAAGTTTTAACAATGGAAACCTTTGACATGAACTAAGAGCAAAAGCCATCACATATGATAGTAAAACCAGAAAATGAGTATCAGAATGCTTCAACAAAAGTATTGCGGAGGAAATTGCGGAACTTGATAAAAAGCATTTCATAGGGAAAATAGATGTGCTTGCAGATTTCTAAATTAAAACTCATCATCATCCTCCTCAGCAATGTGTTTTGCAAGCTCCTTTTCCTGCTGTTGTCTCTCCCTCCTCTTCTCAGCACCTTCTTTTTCCTTGTGGGAATTTGGTGGGAAACGAAGTGCACGGACCGCCTCATTATGCATATTGAGGCAGAAAGCAATCCTTGAATTGAATGCAAGTTGAGGTTCATTTGTAGAGTAGATGTCTCCTGTCTCTTTCGACACCATCCATCCGTTTGCACGATCCAGTATTGCATCAATAGCACCATCTCGGATTGCCTTGGAAACAATACTCTCTGCATCAGCAACAGGATTAGCAGAGTCTAGGCTTAGCTTCTTGGCAACATCAGCCAGTGAGATGCGAGAATACGATATGTTGATGTTCCTCAGCCCAGTCCTAATGACATTATGCCGCAGCCTAACTATCAAGTTTTTGGTTCGGTCAGAGCTGAAAATACTTGAGAACTTCTCAGCAACTGACTTAAATAGCTCCAAGTCCCCAATGCGAACAGCCTGACATATAAGACACCATTATATTATAGTCACAAGTGCAAGGCATCCTCTTATTTTTATAGTCAAATAAAATTATTATTGAATGATAAATCTTATATTATTAATGAAAATATTAAATCCAATGTCTCAAGTTTGAGAAACTTAAACTCACATTCGTAAGCTCAAAATATGGCCTCAAAGCCTTCTCCATGCCTTTCTGCATAAACACAGTCCTCTCTGGTATTTCTCCTAGCAATAATCGGACAATAATTGCCCACTTGTTGCATTGAACTCGGAAGCCAAGGGCAGCAATGGGGGCCTTCCGAGCAGCTTGAAGGAGGGATTCTTTTGCATCTGTGTACTCCAGCTGTATTGTCCTTATCTTTCCCAAGTAAAAGAGGTACCGACAAAACTGCAAGAGAAAATAGTTAGCGGCAGAAAATCTCAGAATATAAGTGTCAGAGGGAATAATGATGCATCCATAGCAAGCAAGCATGGACACTGACGGTAAGAGGAAAGCAAGTAGGCGTGTATGGCCCTTTCATTCCATTCTAGAATTCATGACATGTTTCTGACACTAGCATTTCTTGGAACAAAATAAATCAATCAGGTATTCAACAGAAAACAACAAACACGTCTTAGAATGCAGCGTTGTCTTGATGAAAGAGTGTCAGAAAAAGAAAATGATTCAGAAATTAGGAGTTCCCAGTGTCAAAAAAAAAAAAAAAAAAAGATTCAGGAATTAGGAGTTGCCTGCTGGTTTGAGTGAGCTTCAAATCGAGGTGCCTTGGACCTCAACTTCTCAGCCTGATCATACAAGTTGTAATGAAGGTAATTGTGAAGTAGCAGGTTGAGAAGTGTTTCCTGCACCAAGTTGTAACCCAATGTAAATACCTAGCAGTTTTATCCAACTATAAGACCCCATTAATATAGAGAGAATTTTTTTAGGAAAACCAAAACTTAACCTGACCCAGCTCATCATGGCGCAATGTTGCAATACGGTGCAGGGCAAGGAGGTTCCTATTGCACAAATAAACTACAAAATTAGATCTACACCTATTTGGCAAACCTCTAGAATTTTTCCATATTTCAAGTAATGTGTTAAAAAAAAAAAGTATTCAAACATAAATCACCAATATATGAAAACACTGAATTATAATATCATGTTAACTCATTAGTCACAACTCACCCTCTAATTTCAGCAAGATCGCCACTGAGTTCATAGCAAAGAGAGTAATAGAAGTAAAGCCTGGCAGCTAATACATCAACTGTTCTCCTATTCACGTTCTTCAACCGAGCAATGCTTGCGGATGAACAGACTTTAGCCTTAAAACAACACAATGTCATACAACTCCAATAAACACAACTACATAAAATAAATAATTTTTTTTTTTTAAAGTGCAATACCTCATTGTATTTCTTCTTATCAATCAAAAATATAAGCACGAGCAAGTAGCAGTAAATCTCTAACTCTGGCAAAGGATGTTTTGCAGGCGCTTGAGCTCCTGATGACGCCGTATCAACTTCCATTTCATGCTCATCTTCCTAATCACCCACCAAAATTAAATTTTGACTAAAAACCCACCAAATTTTAGAAGAATTACGAAATTACCTTAGGCAAAAACGAGAGCAAGCGACTGTGAGCCTCGGATCCCGGGGCCAGCGCGAAATTGAGGAAAGCCGACAGCACGGTCGCCTTGAGTTTCCGTCTCAGCGCCATCGTCAGCCTCACCGCCCGCAGTATTCGCCGTACTTCCCGCGCGTGTGCGCCAGTTTCGATGATCAACGCTATCTCCTTCAAATCTGAGCAAAAAATCAATTTAAAAAAAAAATTTGATTAATTAATTGGAAAAAGTAAATAAAAGACAATTGGTTGATGGGATCTTACGGTGGAGAGTGGAGGGAGTAGAGGCGGAGGAGAGAGAATTGGAGGGATTTTCTTTATCTTTCATCTCGACGTCTTGAGTCATCTTCTTCGACTGTGATTGAAATTACTATTGGGGTTTTCGCTAATGAAAAAAATTGGGGATTTTGGGTAAAGATTGAAACTTTAGCTTCGGAGAGAGTGTTTGATTGGGGAAGTTTGTTTGCTAGCGACCTTATACTGCCTGTGCCTGGTTTCCTTCTCTTCAAGTTAGCTGGAAATGTTGAAGCGACGTCGGTTTAAGGGTTTGATATTGTTGGAGAACGGTGTCGTTCGCACAAAAAGTCTTATTAGGCATTAATTTTTTAAGGTGCATTTATCGCCACCTATACTCTTGAGGTTGAGGTCGAGGAGATGTGTATATTTAGAGTGCGACTCTTTTATGAGTGTGTATTTATCGCAACTCTTTAAGGGGTGTGATTTGGTAATAAAAAAATTTAAAATTTAATTGTCAGGTATTGAGTTCGAACATAGAGATGTATTTTTTTAAAGAACCTGAAATAGTCTGAGATATATTTGATAAGTCTTCTCACATAGATGGTCGAAACCATGACTTGAGTACATACATATATAGATTTCAAGTGCAATCATGTATCATCGAATCAAGTATCAATGGCAAGTCATCATTTCATATAAACTTTTCTAAAAATTGTATTTCATCCTCCCATAATCTCATATTACAGACCGATAGGAATTTGAAAATTTCCTTATTCAGACACTTCCTAAGGTTATTGAAAACATAAATGCAAGCCTGTTTTTTAGGGCAATGAAAAGCTTCATATTATGATCCAACTTTGATTTATTCTTCCTCGGTCATGAAGTTATAAAATCAACTAATCAAGAAGGTTTTATTCAAACAGAAGAAAGATTCTCAGCATTTTGAATTCTGCAATTTTTTTTCTTTCGATGTTAATACGACATATAAGAATCACTACTATAAATAGTACTACACCCTTAATCGTGAAACCATTTTAATATATGACCCTTAATTGCGAAAGCCGCTCATATAAACATAATGTAAGAATCAAACAGTAAGAAGTTTCATGAAAACTGACCATGCCTGCCCATGAAAAGCTCTCTGAAACCAACACATAAAACTGTAAATTCCTCCCTGCTAGCATCAGTTGAAATTCTAAAGCAGCTCATTTTGCTCTGATAGACGCTCCACAACTTGAATGTCAAAGTGAAGATGCTAAAAGGAGGATGGGAAAGTAAACAAAACTATAATAATTGTCAATTTATACGCTTCCTCCAGTTTCTTTCAAGGTTTTCGGGCACCGAAGCTAAATGCAAGTATCAGTCCTCGGAATAAAAGTTACAGTGTGCATTAAAGAATCGAAGGGTTGCTCCTCCTATCACTTCTGGAAGCTCCCTGGTATTCACACAAGATAATGATACAATACAACATACGGAGACATGAGATACATAATCATATCAGGTACTGCCAGGTTCTGTTGGCGTAGTGCAAGGAGCTAATGTGCTAGGGGACAAGGTGATTCCGCCCCCTCTCACTGACACGATCGGGGACTTTACTGAGCTAGCCCTACTCACGAGATTTGAGTCAAGAAACACGACTATTACTGTGATGTCATCGTGGAAATGTCGGCGGACACCACGGTCTATCTTCTTCAGGTCTGAATACCTCATTTCTCTCTTCTTTGCTGCTTCTTGTAGAGCAACTTTCACGAGCCTCCTTGCACTTCCCTGCATGAGGATTAGCACATAAAAATGAATTTTAATAACCTAAAGGATGGTAATATCATGAAATTACTTCAGGGACCACAGTCATTTAACAGGTACATTGGGCAACTTCAATAAAGACTGCAACCGTGCATATAGAAATGAAACAACTCACTCAACACTTAAGAATTCTGAGTGAAATGACAATATACCGAGGTAATATGCTATAAATTGAAACCCCTAACCAAATCAATCTAGAATATTTACCAGCACAAAATAGCTAGGTTTACGAAAGGAACATCATCATGGATCTCATGGCCTTGCCAGTAATATGCTATAAATCAAGATAAAGAGTGCTTCGATTTCAAGATAACCATAAACTACATGATCTACTAACATCAGCCAAGCAGCAATATCATTTCTATCTAAATTCTAATCAAGTTTTCAGAAGGGGGGGAAATATGTGCCATAAAACATAATATTTTGTGGCGTAGAATACATATCTTACACTGCGTGGATGATTTTGAACTATATCAACTGCTTCTGGATTACTTAGGTGCTCCCAGAGCCCATCAGATGCAAAAATTATAAAGTGATCGTGTGGTTGCAGCTCGTGCACTGAAATTGATGGATCCGAGCTCAGTATAGGCCTTTTTATGGGTTCACGAAGGCGAAACTTAGCATATAAAGGCTCCCTGTTGAACTCGGCCTTTTTTAGATATACATCACCAATGGATCTGGAAACCTAAAAGGTCAAAGATCGCTACCATCAGCCAAAAGATCAAAAGTCAAATGATGCATCGGGATAAAACCATACAACAATAATACTGAATGAAGTTTGAGAAACAAATCCCTGAAATCTTTCTGAGCAACAACAAGAAATTCAAGCTAGTCAATTGTTTAGATTTTGCACAAATTACGGGAACAATTTTTACTGTCTGTAGCAACATTATACAAGAGTTTAAGATTGGACCACAATAAAGTGACTGTCAACTTTGTCTCCAGTCATAAACTCAATTATATCTCATATGTGGGCATTTGTTGAGGACCTGGATAAGAATCTAACAACAAACCCTAGCCACCCTTAGCTTGATCCTCAAGGCATGAAGTCTTCTTCAATAAGTTGACGATTTGCAAAACGAATTTGGTTAATTTGGGGGTTTAGGGATTTTAATTAGAATCTAGGGTTTATTCTATATTGAAATTGGAAATTTAGGGTTTTAAACCTAAATTCAAGTAAAGAGAGATTTGGTTTAATCAACTCACACAATTGAATTGGTTAAACCCTAAAATATATTCACAAAATTGAATATACTCTAGCCAAAGCGAATCAAAGCAAGAATACTCTTAACAGCAGGTAAAAGTTCAAAAAACTTCAAATAGCAAAAGCTTTCAATTTGGTGGAATTATATATAAAGCTAACCTTAAATATTAGTCTAAAACCTACCAACTAATAAAGCAGAAAGACTAAACTACCCTTGGTGAAATAATTAAATTAAAACATAATAGAAAACACTGTTCACGCGTCACTGTTTATGATACTGTTCACTACTTGTGTTTCGAGTACGTTATGACTTACTGCCCATCCATTAGTCTCTTTTGGTTGGCTTAGAAACAAAATCCTTTTGGGCAAGAGATGGCAAGCTTTATCTAAACCATGCCCCATCATGCTTTCGAGTAATGACCCCATCCATCTTGATGAACATACAAAATCAAGCCAGCAAAGACAGAAGCAAATTATATCCACCACATATATATCAGCAAACTTCTTTTCATCCTGCATTTTGCGCCAAATCCTTGTCCACTGGGACTAGAAATATGAAGACCATGAGAATCGTTACTAAAGACCGACCTCTGAGTTTAACAATTACGGCCAATCAAAAGTTCCATCACCTTAATTTACCCTTCTGCTCTCCTCTACCAGATATATCACTCCATTTATTTACCTGATAAAACTTAAATATTCCCATTTTGGGAAGGCTAATACATTCTCATCCCTTCACTTGGCTACCATTAGAATCCTGGATAGTATGCCAGGAAAATGGAACCATAAATCATTCCAAAATCATACAGAGGTCGAGGATAAGCAAGCAACCAGTATAGAAACTCAAGACCTTTCATTTTACTCAATGCTTTTGAACCATCAAATGCCATAAATATTAAAATATCAAGAACTTTAGAACATTGCAAAATAGAAACAGAGAAGTCAGTAGAGCAACTATAACTATCCTAGCTTTACGATAAACTATCACACACGATAATTTTCTGAACAGCAAGTAACTTACCTGAATAAGGCCCTTTACACGCCACACGTTATGCTTTAAAACTACGATATGTGAGTCATCAGGGTGCAAAGATTGCAACTCCTGTCTCACAGACTCTATGCATGCATTGTGCTCTGCTGATAGCTGAATGGCCAGCATTTCCCCAGTTGCCTTTACAACCCTCCCCAAAACAGCACGGGAATCACCAAGGTTGGCAATATACAGTGTTCCACCACAAATAACACCGACCAGGCAGCATGATCCAACTGCAGCAATTTGAGGTTTCATAATCCACTGCTTCGTAACAAGCGACATAAAACCTTCTTCTGTTGCTTGATATGCCTTCCGAATCACATCCACTGACATTGACTGTTGCTCAGATGTAAACCCTGAAAAAAAAATGGGGAACATAAAAGTTCAGAAACAGTGAATCGATCTGCAATACACAAAGACCACTACAAAGTGTATACACCATCTACATAAACAAAATCACATTAAAGTACTGCTTAATATCTCAATAAACTTGAAGACCCTATGTCTCCTTTTCAACCACAAATGAATACAGAGAAATTTGAATTTGAGTCACTTACTCTTGAGATGTTGAAAGAGATGATCATTTATATAGCGTGATGTCTCAGGCCCTCCATGCCCATCATAAACACCAACAAAGGTACCATATGGCCCAGACTCATGAGTGCTCAAACTCCCAGACTCAACTTGGCTTTGATCCTCAAGTAAATTGTTGGCCTGAACTACAGCCATCGAGAACTCACCATTTACATGGTGTCCACTATCTTTGTACCACAACAAACCATCTTGACGACCCACAGAATCCGAATTTGAGTGAACATATAGATCGGACCTTGGCCGAAAGCAGGCCCTCAAAAAATTCATCAACTCCGATAACATCCCTCATCTCATCCAGACAACCTTCGGAATTCTCCACATCTAATAACCTCTCTAAACAACACTGCCCCCAAAATTCCAGCTATTAAATATATGCTCCTCTAAAGCAAAAACATCAATCAACAAAAAAATACAAAAAATTAGTGCTTGCACAATAAGGATTTAATACTTATTTGACCTAAAATTCCTCTACTTAACAATTATAGTACATACTACTCATCAAATTGTGTACATGCTACAGCAAGAACATCAACAGCTAAAGTATACACGGTGACAATGATGTCACTGGAAACTAACAGTAACAGATTAAAGAAATCATGTAAAAAAAGGCCGCCTTTATAGTTGGTTTTCAGTTATGAATTACACCAAAATGATTCCAACAACGTTCTTCTTAAATTAGAAACAGCCAATGAACACAAAATAGCTGCTAATAATGAAAAAATCAAATAAAAACAGAACTTTGAAAGATAGAAGGTTCATCAAAGCCCCCACTTTTTCTTTCAAAATATCAAAGCTATAGACATATCCAGAAGGTCTACCATTTCCCATTGGACGAGTAAAAACCAAACTAAATTCAATTAATCCCCATATATACCCATTAATCACACAACTTTTTAACTTTTTTAACTACCAAAAAGGAAAAAAAAAATTAAAGCTTACCTTTCTTAAGTTTGACTAACTTTATCAAATTTGATGAACAAGAGATGGGAGGAGGATCTAAAAAGGGAAATACTTTCATGTGGGCATCATTCAAAGCATAAGATCTATGGATCAATCAAATTAAAAGAGCAAACCTGTAATTGGGTTATGCTTATTTTTGGATGAAACAACACAAATAAACATTTTTTTTTTTAATTTATGTGAAGAATTGGATGAAACAAATCAAAGGGTCTCTCTATATCCTATGTAAAAGCTTAATTAGCAGACAAGACCCATAAATGAGTAACAATAGAGAGCTTGAAGCCAGCAGAGCAAAGGGTCCTGTTTTGGGCTCCACAAGGCACAAACACTTTGGGTAAAAGAGAGAGAGAGAGAGAGAGACGCTTGAGATAGAAAATACAGAGAGTCAATGAGATGAAGTAATTTTGAGAGACAATGATATGTATGATGATATCATGTAGCTGTAGTTTACACAGTGGAGTGGTGTTGCTTGAACTAAGGTTCATGCAAGCACACATGGACCAATCAATGCTTCACACTGTTCTGTTCTGTTTAAATTATTACAATTATTGAAACTTTATAAGATTTCTGAGATAATTATTGGTTGACAAATTAATATATTGATGGTAGACATCGATTAACCGTGCGGTTGGCGGTTTAGTTTTAGTTGAACCACAATTATATAGGTTCGATCTACGGTTTGGTTGTGGTTTCAATTAAGGCTGCACTGCAACCGCAACCATAAATTGGACCGAATTGTACTGTTCGGTTCGGTATAAGGTTGGAATCATAATTAGAAAAAAAAATAATGTATTTATTATTTTGGAAAAAAAAAAGAGCTCACTTAATTAAGATGTATGCGTATCCTCTAGGGAAGTAGAGGAATCAAAGCTCACGTAGTTTTGTTACATTTTATTTTTAATAATTTACCTCATTTGTATTTATTCATCCTCATCCGGGGAAGCTCACGTTGTGTTTGTATTATCACACAAATCGTTAAAAGTTTCCGATTGATTTTCTTGTTCACGACGATCTGCCCCACACTAATTGTCAAGACATGTTTGAGCTTCAAACGTCTCCGGTTTCAACCTTGATCTTCTGTCATCAAGAATATTATCGCTCATACTAAAAGTCTGCTCAACAAATACAATTGAGGCCGGTGTCGTTAATACCTCTCTTGCAATCACAGACATGACGAGAAACAATCCTTGATGTTTATGCCACCATTCAATCCTATAAAAGCACTTTGGGGAAACTCGAAATTTTTCGTTAGATATGTATTAATTTCTGAATTAGTAATGGTGGTATTGGTAGACTTAGATTTTTTGGTTCGCTGCATTAACCAATTCCTACCAGCAGGAAGCTTAGATTGTTCAGTTGGTGTATCAATACCTTGTGTAATATCATATATTTGAATATTTATCTACTTACATAATCATTATATAAATCAGTTAAAGTTCTCCTAACAGTATCAAAAATTGAAGAAACAACCACAGAACTATCACCTAATAAAGAATAATAATTTTGTAAAATATTTTCCAAATCTTATATTTAAACCTTGGATCCAAAATAAAAGCAACAAGATAAAGTTATTGTATTTCTCTGTAATAACTCATCCAATTTTGTCTCATTCAGGTTACACATTCTGTTATTGCGAAAGTAGGATCATCAAAGTCATCGAAAGTTGGTTCATCAAAGTCATCGTTGACGAATAATACTCCAACAATGTCAAGACTTGTAAGGAGAAAAATATTTGAAGATTGATAATAACATCAATTAAAACATTTATGGCATCATTAAACATTTTAAAATATCTAAAATTTATTACTCACTACATCATATTGATAGTGAGCAATAAATGAACATAATAAATCTTTTTATTCAAAATTTTAAGTAAAAACTAAATAGAATTCTAACGAGTTGAAACATTATGACCGAATATTTTTGGCGTGGCACTATTTTGTTAAACCATTCTCTTCTAATTTTAAAATATGGCCAAATTAAATTAATTTCTTTTTAATAGGTGCAATATGAGAATTTAAAGATTTTAAATCATCTTATACACATAAATTCAAAATATGACATGCACATCGAATATGAAAAAATCTACCTCCCAATTTTAGTTGGCAAATAGCTTTACGTTCATTAATTGATGCAGTTTTAGCCGATGCATTATCAAATCCAATAGTTGAAACTTTTTACACTAATCAATAATCTTATAAAATATTACTAATCATTACATAAATATTATGTGCTATGTGTGCTTCATCAAAAAGACGAAATGCAATAGTTCATTTTGAATAAATCATGAATCATTAATCCAATGATATGTCACTGATGAATGGTAAATCTATCACTATTTCCCACTCATTTAACTTAATATTTTGTATAGTTTCTTGAGTTTTGTGAATATTTTGATGTGTTTTGTGTTATTTTGTAGATAAATAAAGTTTCAGGATATTCTGGAGGTGATTTGGAGCAAAACTGTGAAATTTGGTGAAATTTGGCAAAAAGGTATTTTGGTAATTTTGGGCATCCCGACACGGTATTTTGGTAATTTTGGGCATTCCGACACCAAAATAAAATTTCAAGACATTCTGGAGGTGATTTGGAGCAAAACTGTGAAATTTGGCGAAAAGGGTATTTTGGTAATTTTGGGCGTCCCGACACCGAGGGTATTTTGGTAATTGCACCACCATGCCACATGTCAAAGATTCAACGAGCCGTCATTTTTAGCACACCATGCCACGTGTCGAAAATTCAGCGATCCAAAAAAAATAATAATAATAAAAAAATAAAAATAATAAAAATAATAAAAAAATAAAAATCAGAAAAATAATAATAAAAAATTAGATTTTTTTGCCTATAAATAGATTTCGAATTTTTAGTTTCAAATGTACCTCTTCCTCTGAAATCCTTATAAATAAATTGAGAGTTCTTCATATTTTCTTCTTTTATTCAGTTTTATTTACGCTTTGTAGTAGTAATTCTATCCATCCATGAGGGGGTAACTTCTCTATGCTGAGGTAATAAGGTAATACTTTTACTTTTGCTATTTAGATTAATCTCCCTTAAAATATAATATATAAACTATTTAAAACCTGAATTAATAAAAAGATACCGCCATTCTAGGTCGGTTGGTTAATCAATTTAAACTGGTTAAACCTGACTTAATGAGGATACCGCCATTCTAGGTCGGTTGGTTTAAATTTATATTTCTGTTCCGCCTTATGGCTGGTATATTTGAATTTGACTTAATGAGGATACCGCCATTCCGGACGGTTGATTTAAAATATCACAAGTATATATATTATTATTTTATGGGAGATATCTAAATAGTATATAGTAGAAGTTATTTCCTTTTATCTTAGCATTTCATTTCTTTTTATTGCAATTCATTATTCTACAATTACTTTTCAGCAATTTCATTTTATGTCTTTTAAGTTTTTATCATCTTTAACTATGTATTGTAACTAAGTTAAATATCTAAGGTTGTGATAAAATCTAATATCACTGGTTTAAAAAAGGGTTAGATTATAGTTTGGGTAATTAAAGAGTTATTTGTTGAGTCATAATCTTAATGCTTTTTATTAACTGGCCATTAATAAAATTGACTAAATAAAACTTAAAATGAACTAGACATAGAGATTTTAAGTTAAAGACCACAGACTTAACAACCCACGATCTTCTTTAAGGATAGATAAACCTTTAATAGATTTCCTTACAGGATAGGAATATACTTGTTGGGCGGGGGTAATCATAATTGGAATTCAATCTTAATGAATCTAGGTAATTTAATTGACATAGACATATGGTTCAATTTGATTATTCTAGGTATTTGTAAATGATCGTTCGAAAGAGGCTTTTACATAATTTAGTATTCCAGATTAATAACTCAATATTTTACCCAACTATGATTTAACTACTTCATCATTTAATAAGTATTGGAGAATTCACAACCCTAGATAGTTTTAATTCTCATTAATCTACTCTCAATTCTTTTACTTGTTTTAAATTTAGAATCATCGTCATTTTAATCAAACAATTTGTTAGATATCAGTAATCACTTAACCTCATAAAATTAATAGAATAGGTAATAAGTCCTCGTGGGATCGATATCTTTTTATACTACTTGAACGATACGTGCGCTTGCGTTTAACGTGTGTGATTACGCCGGTCAGTCACATCCATATATGAATGTGACTGCCAATGGTCACTCTAGATGCCACTACAAATAGAAACACGACCTTTGAGTTTAAAAAATAATTCTCTTAAATGATTTTGACCTTTTACATGCAATTCCATCAATTTTCTTTTACATGTCATCCTAGTCAGTCTACATGCATCAAGATTCAAATTTTCTTATATTAAATCAGTAAAAGTTACTTTTTCCATCAAAGTAAATGATAAATGTTCCATAGCAATAAATTTAGTTAGATTATCTTTCCATTGAGATTCATTATATTTAAATAATTTAGTAGAAGAAGAAGAACTTGGACCAGAAGCAGAAAATCGTGTCATTTATATTTGTGTTGTGTCAATCTCAAACATAACTTTTATGATTACTCCTCATATGACCCGTCATTATTCCACACCCACCAATGTATTTGTATATTTTCCACAATAATTGCAGACATTAATCTTCTCACCAGTGACATCATTAACGACCGAGTGAAATATTTTGTCAACATTTCATAACCTCAATTTTTTCACTTGACGATGTGAAGTCATTTCGCTTGAGCCGATAGCCTTAGCCTCACCACTGTTAGTGTTGTATGATGAGTCTGCCATTATAATGAATATATGACAATTAAGATAATTGAAAAAAATTTAAGAGATTTGAGATTTGAGAGTAATTGAATATATGAGAAATCGAGAGAGTGAAGAGAATAAATTATTTGTGATTTTGGAAAATGTATTAAGGGGGTATTTATAATTTTTTTTTTGATTTTTTGTGATGCCTAAAATGCCCCAAAATATAGTTGTGTAGGAGAGGCAATTTAGAGAATTTTTTTTATCATTTTATATTATGAATACTATTTAAAAAAAATAAAAGAGTTATTAGGCTCAAAATTGAGCCTAATGGCTCTTTTCAATAAACCCATAATGGCTAACGGTTGAAATCATAACTGTTTCAAGCTTCAATCGAATATATTGCCAAAACCAGCGGTTGATTTTCAATTCAACCGTAACCGAACCAGACCGATTTGGTTATGATTTGGTTGGCCGGTCAATGATTTAAGAATTGGTTGGTCAACGGTTCGGTTGCGGTTTGTGTGCATGTCTAGTTGATTGTATTCTTTATTAATGACTATTTTCACTTCTATTTTGCAAAATTATTAGATAATTTGTCCATTTTACCGTGAAAATACCATGACTCTAGGTATAGCAGCGGTTGTTGGGAAGCGGCCGCGAGTGCGCAGAAGAAAATTGAAAATTATGATGCCGCTATCCATTTGCCCAAGACCCATTTGTTTTGATTATTCTACAAGCCTATGCATGTTACTATATATTCTAAGCATAAAAACTCATAAAACATGCAAAGAACATAAACTTAAACATATTAACTATCATAAGAACTCTAATTAAAAATAAAGAAAAAAAAGACTTACTTGAACCGAAGACTCCTCCAGTCCTCCCTCCAATCTACAAGCTTTTCTCGAACTCAGCAAGCTCTTCCACGTTCCAAAGAGCCACCCAAGTGTGTGGCCTCCAAAGGTTCACACACCCAAGCCAAAACTCAACGGCAAGACTACGCCTTGAGTGCACGGGTATTTTGCCCTTGGTGCTAGCCTAGGCAAATACCTCAAAACTTTTAACTGGAGATTTATCTAGTCAATTAGACTTAAGGATCCTCAAAATCAGTGGCTTACTCTTAAACTTTAGAGTTGCTCACTTATATAAACTCAATATATGAAAGGTTTTGGTGTAAAAATTTGTAAAGAATTCTTTGGGTTTATATAGGTACTCCAAAGACAAAAAAAATTAATTAAGAATCCGATGTGGGATAAATGTTAATTAAATCTTAGCCATTGGATCTTAATATAGTGGTTTAATGAGATTATAAAACCCTAATAAGAGTTTGGGCCGAATTGGAATTCAAAACAAATAAAAAATAATAATAATAATAAAAAACGCATATTTTTTTTCTTATTCATTTTGCCAATTCCCAAAGTGCCCCTATCGTCATTCACCAATCCTTAAGCCACTTTGGAACCTCATAAATGATATGTTCTATAATTAAACACATTGAACCATTTATGAACAATTCCTACAACAATCATATATGCTGTTAAATTTGTACTGTGCACTGTTAACCATTGATTTCGACTTTGTTGTGTGTGACCTTTTGGGTTCCCCTCAAGTTGGACATGAAATGAATCGTGATAATTTAATCGAACATAAATTAACCTCTGATTAAATGGTCGTTCGATTTCAATGACCAAGGTTAACATCTAGCAACATGCCAAGACCCCAAATGAGAAGGAAATATATATATACCCATTCTGTATGCGATTTACATATGATACGGTCCCTCGCCTCACTGTACACTACAAGAAAACTGCCAAATAGCGACGGAAAAATCCGTAGCTAATTCGTCGCTAATTGACCATTAGCAACGGAATAGCGACGGAAAAATTTCGTCTCTATTTTGTTGGTCGCAAAAAAAAAATAGCGACGGAAATATTCCATCTCTATATAGCGACGTAATTTCCGTCGCTAATTAGCGACGGTTAGTATTTCGTCGCTAAATAGCAACGAAAAATTATGTTTCTATTTAGAGACATAATTTCCATCCGTCGCTAAATAGGGACGGAAATTCTGTTTCTATTTAGCGACGGAATATTTCTGTAGTTATTCCGTAGCTATAATTTTTTTTGAAAAAAAAAATTAAAAACTAAAATTTTAAAATTTTAGAGAGGCGGTAAGTTTAAAATTTTAAAAATTTTTAGCGACGGAATATTTTCGTAGCTATTCCGTAGTTATAAATGTTTTTTGAAAACAAATTTAAAAATTTAAAATTTTAAAATTTTAGAGAGGCGGAAAATTTAAAATTTTAAAAATATATGAAACTTTTAAAATTTTAGAAATGAAAAAAATTTAAAATTTTAGAAAAGAAAAATTTAAAATTTTAGAAAGGAATTTTTTTTAAATTTTAGAGAGGTGTGAAATTTTATAATTATATAGATATGAAAAATTTATAAATTGTAGAGATATGAAATTTTTAAATTTTAGATAAGGGAAAATTTAAAAATTTTGAATGGTATAAAATTTAAAAAAGTGGATTTTTTTAATTGTTATATATACATCTTCAATTATCAAGATACCGTAATGTCCACCGCGAGCTTCGACACACCACCATCCATTTATGAAATGTCCACCGTTTGTTTCTTAAGAAATTTTAAAAGAGGGGATAAGAAAAATAAGAGATTGATAATGAGAGTTGAGGTATGAAAAAATTTGATGGTATATGAAATTGAGTAAGAAAATTTTGGATGGTGTATTGGAGTTGATAGTTAAAAAGATTATGATTTATATATAAAGGAAAAAAATAAGAGAAGTGGGAAGATTTGTAAATTTTGTAGACATTTGAAATTTTCACAAGGCGGGAAATTTTTTGAAATTTGACGAAAATTAGCGACGGAATAGATATTCTATTTCTATTTAGCGACGAAAAATCCGTCTCTATTTTTTTAAAAAAATAAAGTGGCGCCGAAAGGAATAAATTTCGGGGGGATTGAAAATTTTAAAAATTAGCGACAGAATGGAAACGAAATAATTTCGTTTCTAATTATCAATAAAAATTAAAAATTAGCTACGAAATTGAAATTCCGTTTCTAATTAGCGACGGAAAAATTCCGTTTCTAATTAACAAAATAATTTAAAATAAAAATAAAATTTAAGATTAGAAACGGAATTGAAATTCCGTTTCTAATTAGCGACAGAAAAATTCCGTTTCTAATTAACAAAAAAATTTAAAATAAAAATAAAATTTAAGATTAGCTACGAAATTGAAATTCCGTTTCTAATTAGCGACGGAATTTCAATTCCGTAGCTAATGTTAATTTTTTGTTAACATTAGTGAGAATATTTTGAGGAAAATACAATAAACCAATTTTGAAACTAGCAATTGATATATTTGTTGTGTATTCCAGTGTCTAGAATTAAATATATTGATATATTTATTGTGTGTTTAAATAAATAACTAGCAATTGTTACTAAGTTGTTAGATCTCATGTGTTTAGGCTTGAATTTAGAATACTTAATTATTAGTATACTGCTAGAGGCAAAATGCGATACACAATGTATTGTAGTCGACGGAATATATAGATTTTGATTTCAATTATAATACTAAAAGTGATTAATATTTGTTTTGTTTGATTGTTTTTTTCATAAATATGTATATGGAAATATACTTTTTAAATTATTATTTTTTTAAATTGTGCATAATAGATTTTGATATTAATAAGAATAGTGAAAGGGATTACTAATTGTTTTTTTTTCCATGTATACGGTATGGCAGTATATATTTTAAATTATTATTAAAATAAAAATAAAAATAAAATTTCAAATTAGCGACGGAATTTAAATTCCGTTTCTAATTAGCGACGAAATTTAAATTCCGTTTCTAATTAGCGACGAAATGGAAATTCCGTTTCTAATTAGCGACGGAACAATTCTGTTTCTACGTAACAAAAAAACAAAAATAAAAATAAAAATAAAATTTAAAATTAACGACGGAATAGAAATTCCGTTTCTAATTAGCTACGGAACAATTCCGTTTCTAAATAACAAAAAAAATAAAAATAAAAATAAAATTTAAAATTAGCGACATAATAGAAATTTCATTTCTAATTAGTGACGGAATTTGAATTCCATTTCTAATTAGCGACGGAATTTGAATTCCATTTCTAATTAGCGACGGAACAATTATGTTTCTAATTAACAAAAAAAATTAAAATAAAAATAAAATTTAAAATTAACGGCGGAATAGAAATTCCGTTTCTAATTAGTGACGGAATTTGAATTCCGTTTCTAATTAGAGATGAAATTTGAATTCCGTTTCTAATTAGCGACGAAAAAAATCTGTTTCTAAACAAAATTAGCGACAGAATAGTAATCCGTCTCTAATTAGCGACGGATTTTCGTTTCCGTTTCTAATTTAGGGATGGAATTTTTTTTGTCGCTAAATTCCGTCCCTAATTTCATTATCTGTTTCAATTCCTTCTCTATTTCGTCGTTAAATTTTGAAACGAAATATTCCGTCGCTAAATTCCGCCGCTAAAACTGTAATGTCTTGTAGTGGTATCCCCACCGTTTGACCTAGGGTATGAAAATTGTCTACCCATATGGTCAAAGGTATGATGCTGATAGTGTCATGAATCGTGCTAACCCAAGAATCTCACATGATTCTTCCGCTGCGGCCACAGTCTCAAGCACTGATCACACATATCAACCCGCAAACTGGAATACTACTCTTATAAGAAAATATTATCCGAGAGAGTGGCGATTCTCTGTTGTATCTTTATAAACTTCATGTGTTTCAATAAATGACCTAATCATACCCTTATGACCGGATCTTTTGAACCGGGGAAGGAGAATGTCAAAGTTATTTGATCCACACATAAGATTGTAAAGACCTCAAGTCTAAGGACTAGTCATACAATCAATACATGAAAGTTCTCACAGACACATGGGATAAACACTCCATATGAAAACTTTTGGCGGTCAGTTCGATGGACACGAGCAACTCATGCATCCATGTGATACACCAAGAGGACGGATCTCCGCTAGTAGCCTATGATATCGGCTACCCCACTTAAGGGCAGATCATATCATCATGCTAGTCTCTCCGCTTTGTGAACGCCCAGATTATTCACAAAACTATGACTAGGAACATTTGAGAGTAATGATTCTCATAAGGCGTGGAAGCCATCATCTTATTACTCCAAGGGCTTTATTACATTGTTTGATGATTCATATAATTTATGTAAGACACGTATAATAAAGATTTTCATTTTATTAATTAATGAAAAATATTACAAATACATGTACATATAACCCATCCATAAGTTCGGTATAAGGCATATCCCTTATAATCTCCCACTTGCATTATAGCCAACTAGTATGAATCTGGACACCATCCTTTCGGGTGTGCCTATCATGCTTTTGTTGAGTCAGCCCTTTAGTCAGAGAATCTACAAGATTATCTTCTGTGGGTATTTTCTCTATAATAACTTCTTTTCTCTCAACAATCTCCCTGATGAGATGAAATCGCCTGAGTACATGCTTAGATTTCTGGTGGGACCTTGGTTCCTTTGATTGAGCAATGGCGCCCGTGTTGTCACAGTACATCGTGACGCCATTCTTTATCGTGGGAAGCACTTCCAGCTCCGTGATGAACTTCTTTATCCATACTGCTTCTTTAGCTGCCTCAAATGCTGCAATATACTCGGCTTCAGTGGTGGAGTCCGCTGTAGTTGACTGCTTTGAGCTTTTCCAACTGACAGCTCCGCCATTCAAAGTAAACAGATATTCTGTTTGTGATCTGCTGTCATCCCTATCGGTCTGAAAGCTCGCATCACAGTAACCAATGACTTTCATCTCAGAACAATCTACGTATGTCAAAAACACATCCTTAGTTCTTCTCAGATACTTAAGGATTGTTTTGACAGCTGCCTAGTGTTGCTCATCAGGATTTGTCTGATACCTGCTCGTTATGCTAAGAGCATAAGAGACATCAGATCTTGTACATAGCATGGCGTACATGATCGATCCTATTGCTGAAGCATAAGGGATCCTACCCATACGCTCTCTATCTGAAGGAGTATGTGGACATTGCTCCTTAGATAAAATCCGCAAAAAAAAATAATTGGGGTTGACAAACTAATTAGTGATCAAGGGAATATTAAGAAATAATGAAGGGATTTTGACCAAATAATTAAGAGAGGGAATTCAAGGGAATTTATGTGGACTTTTTGGAGTGTATATATGCTACAAAAATGAATTATAAAGCTTTTTATGATCATTAAATTGTTGCTAGCTTCTTATATCTTTCTTCTTATTTTTCCCCCAATTTTGATAAATATTTTTGAGTTTTATTATTCACAAATAATGTTGTTTTTCATGGCATTGATTTCAATCTTCAAATGAACATCGAAAAAAATCCATATATATATATATTGATACCTATATATAATCGAAAAAATAAATTATAATCGATCTTCGTATCTGTATGGATATCCAATACCGATTGAAATAATTAAAAAATTAAAAAAAATGAAAATTTATTAACAGATAGTGGATATGTGATATCTGATCTAATACCTATTTTTTTTTTTACATTTATTTCTTATTTATGTAATTAAATAGATGTTATTCTTTTTCTATTATTATTATTTAGTTATTAGTTTGACACCAGAGGCGGAACCATGAGTCCAGTTATACGAGGGCCAAATTATAATCGAGAACTTTTAAGTTATTAAAAATAATAAATTATTAAATTATTAAAAAATAAATAAAACAATATAGGTTAGTGTCAATACTCTATGATAACAAATTGAGGAACTTAAAATTTGAAATTAAATAATATGCGAAATATAAAGGGAAAAAATTATATCAAAGAAGAAGCAAAATAACCCCACCAGTACAGAATTTTCAAACATTAAAGCAAAACAATATATCAAATACAACCCCCAAACCAGCTCCTATATCAAAAAAGAACTCACGTTCGTTCTTTGATATCTCAAAACTCATTGACAATTGATTTTATATTTTATTGGCGGCTGTTTTTCGTTTCAGGACTAATTTGAGAAAATCACTTCTCGAACAAACCTCTCTCAATTATGAATTTATTTGGTTTGTTGGGAACCAAATGTAAACTTGGCAAAAGATAGAAACAACAGACAAGACAAATGGTTTAACGTGATTCGGTGGAATAGATCCAACCTACGTCTACGGGTGCAAGGGAAATAAAATCTTTATTAAGTGTTCGGGTTTGACCGATCTGCACTAGCTCTCGCTTACACTTAAGCTTTTTGCTCTTTTTTTTACAAGTTATGTGCGGAATAAAATTAGCCAACCTCTTACAATGAGTTCTCCATCTCCTTATATACTAGGTCAAATTCTACTATTACACCAACTCGTGACGTCAGTCACGTTGCTAAGCCATTATTGCCTAGGCTCTCTTCCCCAATCACGCTACGGATAATAGCCCAGCCGCCTGACACATCTACTACCTGCCATCTGAACTTCATTAAGTTACCCATTCCTGATAATTATTACACACTCTTCCCATGTGCCAGCCTGTATTCCAACCACTCCTATGCGGTTGCGTGTGTCAGTCAATAATCTCGCAGCCCTGCTCCGTCCCATCATCTGCTGGCCTACTTCTATCACATTAATCATTAGGAAGCCCAAACCACCGTCTAAGAGTATTAGACAACATCCCCGACCCATATCCTCGAGTCGGTATGTCGAAACAAACGAAACTCTTCCTTGCATCTACCATAAGGTCAGGTCGGAAGAGAAACCTTTACTTCCCCCATATTCTCTTCAAAAAGGTCAAGCCTGCACTAACACCCTTTTCATGTATAAATATTTAGAAATAGCTTCCCTCGATGACAGTCCGAACTGTTATGACTTTCTTCTAACTTGTATCTTCTAGTGATCACATTCCTCAGATGTATGTGACCGTGTTTCAGCTGATTCCCTATGTTTCTGGGTCGGTATCCAAATGTAGCTGAATCTAATCCATTGGTCGGGTCAGACACCCCCGAGCCCAGAGTCTTATCCTTGTAAAGATCTTGGGCCCCATCTTGGCAAGTGAAATCCCCTTAATACCATTTTTCATAATTTGGCTCTTCTCGGGTCTTGATATCACCATCAACATTTGTCCCTTAATTCTCGGTATCAACGAGTCTACGAGTTGGTACCGGTAACTATAATGGTATGATGCCTTTTTACGCTGGTGTTCAACCTTGATTAAGTCTAGAATTCAAAATCTACCCCACCTCAGAGCGAGTTCCTCGGCCGCAAGCCTTGGTGCTCCATGCGAAGATCCACACCAGGCTCACAATCCAGATCTAGCACATCTGCTTTTGATCCATAGCTTGGCCATCTCTTCCACTAGGCCCTCTCTGACTGAAAATATTGATCCGAGCTAACTCTGACTTGTCCGTTCACTGGTTTCTCTACTTGAACTTGAAGAAACTCATCTTGTGCCTCATCGGGCTGGTGCATGCTCTTGACATACTGCGATCTCAGAAGAGGATGATCTGCAAACACCTGTAAAATAAAATATAGGTCATGAGGGAAAGCTCACCTCAGGCTATCAGACAGTAAAAGGGCCTTAGCGGGACGTAACCCGGCCCCGAACTGATCTGACAAAGAGAGGCCTTGGGGAAAAGACCGACCCAAGCCATCTAAGTCATTTGGCCGCAAGAGAATGTCCTCTCATTATGCCAACACACAACAACAGGGCCTCGATGGGACGTAACCCAGCCCCGAGCCAATGCAATAACTTGACCACAAGGGAATGCTCACTCCTTGTGCCATCCACACTTGGACATTGGGGAGAAACTCCAACCCCATGCCAAAGAATATAATAAGGCCTCAGTGGGACATAACTCGATCCTGAGCCAATCAAGCAAAACTGGACAAAAAGGAATGTACCCTTCTTGTGCCACCAACATGGCCTCGGTGGAACGAATGTAGCCACAATCCATTAAACAAACTGGCCACATTGGAATGTACCCTCATTGTGCCATCAATCATGGCCTCGGTGGAACTAATGCAGCCCCGAGCTATTAAACTCCTTTCCAAGACAACCGTAAGGAGAGATTTTCGACCTTCAAAAATCACCATGGAGACTGGAAATGGCGTCCCATTTCAAGTCATCCACCAAAAATAAAACCAAGATATAAACAAGACAGACAAAATGATGGTGATATATCACATACCCCGTGCAGACCCAAAAGAATTAATAAGGGAGCCTGAGATAGCGCCCTGCGCCACGCCACCCAAAATAATAATTTTGAACCTTATAGTTTAACGTCCCAGAGAACCGAGCTACGAATCAAGGGGGCGGCCAACGCCATGAGATTTTTCCCATGCTAGGCAGGCCCCGAGTCTGCAAACACAACATAGACCATCAGGCATCCCCCGTGCTATGCTCTTACGGATCCGAAATGGGATGGCTAACGCCATGGGGGCATTTCTCGTGCTATATAACTTCCGAGGCTACAAATGCCAAGGAGGGCCGTGGGCCTTCCCCGTACTATGTACCTCAAACACTGGACGACAATTGCCATGGGGAACTATCCTTCCCATGCTATGCAAACCCAGAGGTACCGTAGTACCGAAGCCACTAACCGTCCATATGTGTTATGATTACCTTGAGGCACCAAACGCCACGTCAACTCGTTCGCCGATCGTGCTATGGATACCCGAGGCACCAAATGCCACATATGCCTTCATGCTGCAATCATTCCTCAAAGGTGGAAAATCATATTTTCCGATTTCAAATTTTTTTCTCGGATTAATTAAATAAACATATTTATTTAATATTCCAATAATCAAATTATGAAAATAAAATTCAATAAATCATATTTAAGTGAATTTACCGAATTACCCTTATTTGGTATTTTGTCAATTTTAGTCCGAAATTGATCTAATCAATTTTGAATGATTCTAAATCATTTCTAAGATGAACTTAGCATGTTCAAAACATCAAAACACCAAGACAACACAAATCCCCAATTTTCTTCATCATGGCCGAATGCACCATTAGGGTGCCAAATTGTGCACTTTGTCATTTCATGCTTCAAAACTCATCAAGATGTAATCCAATCAACATGAAACTTTATATGCATCATATAAACATCCAAATACACAACATAAATGAAAAGCCTCAAATTTGGAATTGGTCATGAACCCTAATTTTTCAAATTCTTCAAAATGAACAAATTAGACCAAATTGGTTAAATCAATTACTTTAATCATCATTCTTCCATCCAATCAAAGTCTCAACACAATGAAACAACTCAAGATCAAATCTAGGTCATCTTAGGGTGGATCAACAACTCTAGATTAGCAACAAGGCTTCCAAAACCATAAAAGAATACTTATTACTACAATAGTTATAAGCTTCATTCATCATACATGCTCAACACTTCCATCAAACTTCCATTCACCAAAAACACAAAGAATAAAGAAAAGAATAACTTAAGAACATCACAAGATGTTGCCTAGATCATAAGGAACATTTTCTTATCTAATAGTAAGTTGGAAAAACTTACTAAATCCAAGCTTTTTCTTTAGTTTCTTCTTTTCTTCCTCACTTGCTTCTCTTGTTTCTTTAATGGAGGTTTTTGTAAAAGTGTATTAGGTTAGAAAACAAATGAAATGAAAACAATATATACTTGTTACACATTTGGTCTTGGCCGAAACTAGCAAAGAAAATAACAAGATGTATTAATTTCAATTTCATTAAATCAACTTGCATAAATATCTAAAAACACTTTAATGATATTTATATAAAGTCAACAAAGGCAACTTAATCATTTCTAAAAAAATATCCAAAGTTAAGATATTTATATTTTAATTAATTTAATCATTTAACAATTAAATAATTAATTAATTAATTAAATACAAATATATTAAATATATGTATTATATTTACATTAAATATCAAATACATATATTCATTTAGGATATAAGTCAAATATCTCAATTTGACTATTAATTAATGTGTATTTAAATTAATCAAGTATTAAATGTAAATACACAATAATTAATCAAATGACTATCAAGTCCCTTTAGCAGGTACCTTGCGTTTAACCTTTAAACTACTTTATAAATAATCAATATTATTTATTAATGTTGCTCTAGTGCTCTACGAGTATGTTTCATTATTGAGACTCTCTAGATTCAGGTATATCCGTCACGAAATCAAATTTCGTGTCCATAATTTATCCACCCATAAATTATGACGATCACGGATAATCTCGCTGAATCATACAGGTCGAGGTCATGGCAAATGTATAATTCCTCTATCACAGGTATCCGGATAAATCCCAGAGATATAGATGTAAACGTCAAATCTCTATGGGGATTATCCAGTCGACTATTCTATTAGCAATCTCTAAAAGAATGTTTAGAACTAGCTTCTAAACTTTACCACGGGCCCATGGTTTTATCTGATTGCTAATCATATGGACTACCTATGCTCTGGTACACAGAACTGACTGATCCTATCTTGATACACATAGGACACCCTGGGGATCTATCTACACCCAACGAATAGGCGGAGGTCTGATCTTAATAGATCGGTGACGTGACTGCCATATAAGTGTAGAAGATGTCTCATGTGCCCACAATGGCATCTCAAGTCTAAGAATCACAAGTGCTACTCAACCCGAGAAGATTCTTATTGACGTTGGTGTACCATCCATTAAGAATCAGACTCGCTCTGATACCATTTTGTAGGGGTTTTTAGGGGCTGAATCCGGTAACGCAGCGGAAGCGGTGGAAAATCGTATTTTTCGATTTCAAAACTTTTTCTCGGATTAATTAAATAAACATATTTATTTAATATTCCAATAATCAAATTATGAAAATAAAATTCAATAAATCATATTTAAGTGAATTTACCGAATTACCCTTATTTGGTATTTTGTCCATTTTAGTCCGAAATTGATCTAATCAATTTTGAATGATTCTAAATCATTTCTAAGATGAACTTAGCATGTTCAAAACATCAAAACACCAAGAAAACACAAATCCCCAATTTTCTTCATCATGGCCGAATGCACCATTAGGGTGCCAAATTGTGCACTTTGTCATTTCATGCTTCAAAACTCATCAAGATGTAATCCAATCAACATGAAACTTTATATGCATCATATACACATCCAAATACACAACATAAATGAAAATCCCCAAATTTGGAGTTGGTCATGAACCCTAATTTTTCAAATTCTTCAAAATGAACAAATTAGACCAAATTGGTTAAATCAATTACTTTAATCATCATTCTTCCATCCAATCAAAGTCTCAACACAATGAGACAACTCAAGATCAAATCTAGGTCATCTTAGAGTGGATCAACAACTCTAGATTAGCAACAAGGCTTCCAAAACCATAAGAGAATACTTATTACTACAATAGTTATAAGCTTCATTCATCATACATGCTCAACACTTCCATCAAACTTCCATTCACAAAAAACAAAAAGAATAAAGAAAAGAATAACTTAAGAACATCACAAGATGTTGCCTAGATCATAAGGAACATTTTCTTATCTAATAGTAAGTTGGAAAAACTTACTAAATCCAAGCTTTTTCTTTAGTTTCTTCTTTTCTTCCTCACTTGCTTCTCTTGTTTCTTTAATGGAGGTTTTTGTAAAAGTGTATTAGGTTAGAAAACAAATGAAATGAAAACAATATATACTTGTTACACATTTGGTCTTGGCCGAAACTAGCAAAGAAAATAACAAGATGTATTAATTTCAATTTCATTAAATCAACTTGCATAAATATCTAAAAACACTTTAATGATATTTATATAAAGTCAACAAAGGCAAATTAATCATTTCTAAACAAATATCCAAAGTTAAGATATTTATATTTTAATTAATTTATTCATTTAATAATTAAATAATTAATTAATTAATTAAATACAAATATATTAAATATATGTATTTTATTTACATTAAATATCAAATACATAAATTCATTTAGGATATAAGTCAAATATCTCAATTTGACTATTAATTAATGTGTATTTAAATTAATCAAGTATTAAATGTAAATACACAATAATTAATCAAATGACTATCAAGTCCCTTTAGCACGTACCTTGCGTTTAACCTTTAAACGACTTTATAAATAATCAATATTATTTATTAATGTTTCTCTAGTGCTCTACGAGTATGTTTCATTATTGAGACTCTCTAGATTCAGGTATATCCGTCACGAAATCAAATTTCGTGTCCATAATTTATCCACCCATAAATTATGACGATCACGGATAATCTCGCTGAATCATACAGGTCGAGGTCATGTCAAATGTCTAATTCCTCCGTCACAGGTATCCGGATAAATCCCAGAGATATAGATGTAAACGTCAAATCTCTATGGGGATTATCCAGTCGACTATTCTATTAGCAATCTCTAAAAGAATGTTTAGAACTAGCTTCTAAACTTTATCACGGGCCCATGGTTTTATCTGATTGCTAATCATATGGACTACCTATGCTCTGGTACACAGAACTGACTGATCCTATCTTGATACACATAGGACACCCTGGGGATCTATCTACACCCAACGAATAAGCGGAGGTCTGATCTTAATAGATCGGTGACGTGACTACCATATAAGTGTAGAAGATGTCTCATGTGCCCACAATGGCATCTCAAGTCTAAGAATCACAAGTGCTACTCAACCCGAGAAGATTCTTATTGACGTTGGTGTACCATCCATTAAGAATCTTCGGTGAGTCGTTCAGTGTTTATCCGCTATAAACACCTACACGTCTATACTAGTCTCCAAGACTAATGGTTCATTGAGAAACCATTGGAATCATATATTCCAGTATACGACATGTACTGGTCTCAACGGGTTTACTTTACTGACCAATTAGTGTAAACCTTGACCAGGAACAGTCTGAGAATGACAACGTCATGATACTACTCAATGTCAGTTGCGACGCTTTTGCAGCAGTACCATGACTAATCATTCTAAGGTCATTACGTCTTTACCATATAAAAAGATAGATTATATTATAGAAATTGCATATATTATTCATAATAATAATGTTTTACAGAAGTATTCAAAAGAAATACAACCGGGAATTGGCGTTCTGAGCACCAACCCCAACACTGGCGACCTTAGCCCCATCTTGATACATTATCGACCAGAAGAAACCTTGTCTAAGTGCCTTGTGGGTGATCACTGACCTCCACCGTGATTTTCGCAAATTCCCTCGTGGATTTCTCTAAGTACATAACTAGCCTCTTCGGGCCCTAGACATCTCAAGTATGGCATCGTGTACCCCTTTTGGTACAATACTCCATTTATCAAATAAAATTGGGCACATCGGTACTTTAATCTCCTTGCCTCTTTTTTCTTTTCTGGTACGTCCCCTATTTTTAAGTATTTCTTGATTGGGTCCATCCAGGACGCCCCTCTTTCGGTATCTACCTCCATTACATCTGGCATCCCAATACTTCTTGATTGTATGTTCCCCAATAGAATACTCCAGGAAATTTTTGACTTGATGGACGATGCAAGCCGAGCTATCGAGTCTGTCTGCTGGGTATTCTCTCGTCCAACCTGCTCGAGCACTACATTCCCCATTCTTTCAGCTAGCTTCTTCACCTCGGCCTGATAAGAAATCATGTTCGGCTCCCTTGCCTGGAATTCACCATTCAATTGCTGAACGGCCAGCTGGGAATCACTTTTCACTATTACATCCCTGACTCCAACTGCCATGCAGAGTCTCAATCATTCCAGAATTTCTTCGTATCTGACTCATTATTTATAGCTTCGAAGGTAAATCTCAAGGTGTAGCTCAACTCCTCTCATCCGTTACTTCTGAGGATCATCCCAGCCCCACATCCTTATATGCTGACCGATCCATCAATAAACAATTCTGACTTAGCTTCCTCGATTTTCATAACTAGACGCCCTGTGAACTCTGCAATAAAATATGTCATTGTTTGCCCCTTGATCGATACCCTAGGTAGATATGATATATCATACTCACTGAGTTCCACAGACCACTTCACTAGACGACCCGAGACCTCCGGCTTATACAAGAAACAATATCTCACCCGGGATCGACTTTGCCAGCAATGGAGGTTGGGCCAGTTTCTCTTTGAATTGTTGGAATGCATCATCGCACTCAGTTGTCCAACTGAATACTTTCTTGGCCTTCTTGATCAACCGAAAGAAGATGTGACACTTTTGGTGGCCTTAGATATGAATCGGTTTAATGCTGCCATCTGTTCTGTTAAACTTTGCATTTCTTTGACCGTTTTTAGGTGGTGTTAAATCCAATATTTCCATGATTTTCTGAGGGTTTGCTTCGATGCCTAGTGAATTGACCGTGTATCCCAAAAACTTTCCCGAAGATACACTGAAGGCGTATTTATCTAGATTTAGCCTCATGTTGTGCTTCCTCAACAAATCAAACGTCCCTCTGAGGTCACTCAGATGGTCCTCGGGTTTCTCCATCATTGTGATCATGTCATCGACATAGACCTGCATCGTCTTACCGATGAGCTGCTTGAAAACCTTATTCACCAACCTTTGATACGTCGCCCCGAAATTCTCCCTCCCCGTAATTGTGAACATAGGCTTTCGTCCCCTAGTTATCTCTCTTCTCCTTCCGCCAGGACTTTTTCCCCTCTTTCTCCCGCTTTCTTTTCCAATTTTTCTACCTTTTCCATCATGGTCTTCATGAAGGTTTGAGTTATATCCCTTTCCTTTCAAGCATCTTCTCTCTCACTTCGCATGGTTTCTTTCATTTTCTCCATCTACTCCGTTGTCGAAGGCTCTGAAGATCTGTGGTTCCCGTCTTCTCCCATCGTCTTAATGTTTTTGTAACTTCTTGTACTGTTCCATACAGATGGCGCCAACTGTTGATGACTGTTTTTATTCCAGAGGTAATTTGGGCAAATCACTCCTCGAACAAACCTCTATCAACTGTGAATTTGTTTAGTTTGTTGGGAACCAAATGCAAACTTGGAAAAAGATAGAAACAACAGAAAGATAAATAGTTTAACGTGGTTCGACAGATTAGATCCAACCTACGTCCACGGGTGCAAGGGAAATAAAATCTTTATTAAGTGTTCGGGTTTGACCGACCTACACTAGCTCTCGTTTACACTTAAGCTTTTTTGTTTTTTTACAAGTTATATGAGAAATGAAATAAGCCAACCCCTTACAATGAGATCTCCACCCCCTTATATACTAGGTTAAATTCTACTATAACACCAACTCGTTACGTCAGCCATGTTACTAAGCCATTATTGCTTAGGCTCTCTTCACTATCACCCTACGGATAATAGCCCAGTCGCCTAACACATCTACTACCTACCATCTGAACTTCATTAAATTACCCATTCCCGGTAACTATTACACACTCTTCCCATGTGCCAGCCTACATTCCAACCACTCATATGCGATTGCATGTGTCAGTCAATAATCTCGCAGCCTTGCTCCGTCCTATCAGCCACTGGCCTACTTCTATCACATCAATCATTGGAAAGCCCAAACCACTATCTAAGAATATTAGACAACATCCCCGACCCATATCCTCGAGTCAGTATGTCGAAACAAATGAAACCTTTACTTGTATCTACCAGAAGGTCGGGTCGGTAGAGATGCCTTTACTTCCCCCATCTTCTCTTCAAAAAGGTCAAGCCTGAACTGAGCACATTTTCATGTAGAAATATTGTGAAATAGCTTCTCTCGATGACAGTCCAAACTGCTATGACTTTCTTCTAACTTGTATCTTCTAGTGATCACATTCCTCAGGTGTATGTGACTGTGTCTCAGCTGTTTCCCTTTGTTCCTCGGATCGGTATCCAAATGTAGCCGAATCTGATCTATTGGTCGAGTCAGGCACTCCCGAGCTCGGAGTCTTATCCTTCTAAAGATCTTGGGCCCCATCTTGGCAAGTGAAATCACATTAATACCCTTTTTCATACTTTAGCTCTTCTCGAGTCATGAAATCACCGTCAACATATGTCATTTAGTTCTCGATATCAATGAGTATACGAGTTGGTGCCGGGAACTATAATGGTATGATGCTTTTTAAGCTGGTGTTCAACCCTGATTAAGTCTAGAATTCAAAATCTACCCCACCTCGGAGCGAGTTCCTCGGCTGCAAGCCTCGGTGCTCCCTGTGAAGATCCACGTCAAGCTAACAATTCAGATCTAGCACCCCTGTTTCTGATCCATAGCTTAGCCATCTCTTCCACTAGGCCCTCTCTGACTGAAAATATTGATCCGAGTTAACTCCGACCGGTCTGTTCACTAGTTTCTCTACTTGAACTTGAAGAAACTTATCTTGTGCCTCCTCGGGCTGGTGTACGCTCTTGACATACTGTGATCTCGAAAGAGGATGATCTGCAAGGACCTGTAAAATAAAATATAGGTCATGAGGGAATGCTCGCCTCGGGCTATTAGATAGTAAAATGGCCTCGGCGGGACGTAACCAGACCCCAAATGGATATGAAAAAGAGAGGTCTTGGAGAAAATACCGACCTAAGCCATCTAAGTCACTTTGCCATAAGGAAATGTCCCATCATTACGCCAACGCACAACAACAGGGCCTCGATGAGACGTAACCAAGCCCCAGCCAATGCAGTAACTTGACCATAAGGGAACACTCCCTCATTGTGCCATCCACACTTGGTCATGGGGGAGAAACTTCAACCCCATGCCAAAAAAGATAATAATGCCTCAGTGGGACATAACCCGGTCCCGAGCCAATCAAACAAACTGGCCATAAGGGAATATACCATTCTTATGCCACCAATATGGCCTCGGCGGAACGAATTCAGCCCCAAGCCATTTAATAAACTGGCCACAAGTAATGTGCCCACCTTGTGCCATAAATCATGGCCTCGGCGGAATGAATGCAGCCTCGAGCCACCAAACTTCTTTCTAAAATAGCCACGGGGGAAGATTTTCGACCTCCGAAAATCACAATGGAGATTGTAAATGACATCCCACTTCAAGTCATCCAACAAAAAACAAAACCAAGATATAAACAAGACAAATAAAATGAGGGTGATATACCACATACCTCGTAAATAAAACAAGGGTGATATATCACATACCCCGTGCAGACCCAAAAGAATTAACAATGGAGCCTGAGACAACGTCCTATCCCATGCCACCCAAAATAATAATTTTGAACCTTACAGTTCAACGTCCCGGAGAACTGAGCTACAGATCGAGGGGACGACCAATGCTATGAGATTTTTCCCATACGAGGCAATCCTCGAGTCTACAAAGGCCACATAAACCCTTAGGTCTTCCCCGTGCTACGCTCATACGGATTCGGAATAGGATGACCAACTCCACTGGGGCATTCTCCCTCCCCGTGCTAAGCATATCCCGAGGCTACAAATGCCACAGAGGCTCTCCGGTCTTCCCCGTGCTATGTACCTTCTGAGGCTTGAAAATCTGTTTCCGTCATAATACTTGATAATTTTATATTTTTGACCATCTGTGACGTTTGTATATGTTTCGTTCTGGCTTAACCGTGCCTCTTGTTATGGGGTCTTAACCATTAAAAAATGACTGGTCCGCCACTCTGTCGATATGGTCTTGTTCGTACACTGTCCAGTCAGTATGCTAGACTCGAACAGTGGATGGTTGATATGTATTTTGAAAAGTTTATATACGAGACAATGATTTTAAAGGATATACATTTGATATTTGATTAAGTTTTCAAAGATATATTTTTGATTTAAATATATTTGGATTTTGGGGAAAATAATGATTTCAAAAGAATTATGTTTTGATTATGATATATTTCGATATCGTTTATGATATTATATGATATGATATATTTCTATCACAACGCTTTTATATGGTTTTTATGGTTTATATTTTTGATTCCACTGTAACGCTTGTATAGGGCTCTGTCCAACTGCAGCGGACCGACCCACTACCCTCTAACGACATGAGCTTGTTTCATTCATTGTCCGATCCATGCGCACGATTTGGATACTGGACGCTTGTTATGTTTCGTTCGGTTGAGTTTATATTGGACGCTTGATACAGATTTACCATGATGATGAATTTTGAAATTGATTTTTGTTTACAATAAAAGAGTTATTATAATGTGTTTTCAATATGGTTTTTGAAAGAGATTGTTTTACGTTTTCCATTTTAATGATGTCAGAAATTGGCAGATTTTAGACTATCAACATCATAAGAGCGCTATGATTATGTGTCACTTCTGACTGTGACGATGAATGTATTTGTTGGTATAAAAGCTTACTTTCATTATAGGAACACATATATATGTCTATAGTTTAGTCATGGATCTTTTGAGTATTGTGATGGTTATTTATGTTTTGTTGTCAGCCATACAAAGTTGTATGTGTGACTGGATATGTGCATATATAAACTTTGATGTTGATAGCATTTACAAATATGATATGAAATGACATGATGTGAAATGAATGAGTTCCATTTCAGATTGTGGACTAAATAGATAGTAAGAAATTCGTATTATATTTTCTGTTTTTGATACGGTGTTTGACTACCTGATAAAGAACCTGTGTTATGCTCCTCATTTTTGATGCTACATGTGATTAACTGTGTAGAATTCGTGTTCGACTTTCTATTTCTATTGATGGATGAGTTTGAAACGGTTTGAGTAAGTTCCTGTGAATGAATGTGAATTGAAATGACAAGTTTGATTTTTATTCTGGTATGAAATGTTTGATTTGATCTATTTTGCTTTAAAATAACATGGTTTATATTGATGTATGAAATACCTAATTTTTGAAAATATATAAAGTGAGATAACTTCCGAATATGAATAAGATTGTAATGTACGGGCGTTCGGATCCGAATGATTGGGCATGAGGAGGGAAAAATTTTGAGGATGAATTTTTATAAGGAGGGATGATGTAATATCCCGAATTTTTCGGAGTAATTCTAGAATATTTCTGAATTAAAGTTTAGGTTTTGGAACTGGATGATGTTCGAAAATAAGAGCTTATGTGTTGGAAAAAAAGTCGAAATGTTTTTAAGTGAAGTTTCTTCGTGTTGGAAAATGCATGGTTTCGAGAACCGGTTACGCGATTCATGTTTATATCGTTATACACGGAAAGTTTATTGTCTCAGGCTATAAGAATAGAATACAAACTCCGATTGAGATGATTTATGAATAATTGGACTCTTTTTTTCGAGACGAACAGCTTTTGTGTCGATCACTTTTTAAAATTTACATAAGAAGGACTTCAAAAATATGAATTTTTGAGAAAGCCCTGTAGTAGGGGTCTGACTGTAATTTCACGAGAGTCAAAATGAAAATTTCAAAAATTTTCTATAAATACCATGAAGTTTCTTGAAATTGCAAAAATGTCAAAAGAACACAAACTCCTCCACACGACCCTCCGTCCCTATTTCACATTTTTGAAGAGAACTGGTCATGCTGATGGCCAGACAGCCAACGCCAGCTGGTGCAACGACATAAAGGGGTGAGTCGGCCACCCCTCCATCTTGTAGTGGCCGGCGGCAACCCATAACCCTTGCGAACAGTGGGAAGTAGAGGTTATTCTGGCTCATCGCCTCATTTCACGACTTGAGCCACCCGCCAAATCGAAGCTCTCAAAGAGTACTACAAGTTGGCGGTGACGGTTTTTCCATTCCATACATGGTTGCACACGAATCAGAGAAGAAGTGGCTATGAACTGTACCCATGAATGAATAGTAGCTCGATCAAAATTTCATCGATTCAAGGTCATTCGTGGATTCATTTGGAGTCCGTATATGTCCTCGAAATCTCGGTAAGACCTCCCGGTAAAAACTTGTTAATTTTAAGTTTGTCGTTAACTGTTTGGATATTTCCAGTAGCTTCGTAGAGTAGCATAATGATATAAATTGAATTGTTTGAGTATGAGTATATTGAATATGTGTTTATGGTAGTATCTAAGTGAAAACGGAACGAATTGGATCGATCCAAAAGATTATGCAAGTTTCCAGTTAAAGTGGGTTTTGCGTGTATTGATGTGTTTTTTATTGTAATGGTGGATATGCGATAGATATGATGATACGATAATGTTTAGATAAATCTGGGTAGGTTCAGAGGGTTTATGATCCTTCCGTAGCGTTTATGGAAACTTTTTCGGAAGATTTTCTAAAAACACGTAAGCAAAATATTTAAGTTAATTGATGGCTTGGATTAGTTTGTAATGATATTTTAAGATTATTGAAACTGAAAATATTGAAATCATACTTAATCTGGTTGTCCCGGAAAGATATGAAATTTTATCATAGTTAAGTCGAGAATACCGTAAGTCACAATTCCGATGGCGTTTCACCATTTATTTTGACATATTTGACTAGGGCCTGGAGTGCTTGTGAAGCCATGTAAGTAACTCATACGATGAGTACTTGAATTGTTTAATTCATGTTTTAAATATATAAATATATATATATATATATATATATAGATGATTGAAATGTTTATGATAAGATTATGATAGTTAAAAGATGGTCTAGAGAACGAAGTTCGAGATTTATATAGTTAAGTTAATCGACCACCACATGTATGGATTTTATTATTACTATGATATGAAATGAGATGTTTGATGAGTTTAATGCATATATGCATGTATTTATGTATGCAAGTGTATGAACATGTAATGGTATGCATATGTTTATGTAAATGAACAAGTATATATATAAGTATAGGTACATATATTTGTATATTTATGTGATGATAAACTATGGATAATTTGAGTATACAAGATCGATAAATGGAATAAGTTTGTCATTGACTCATACATATGATTTATTTATATAGAGGTTGGGTTGGTTAAGTGTGATAGGAAATGGGTATAAGCTAAGCTATTCCTGAATGGATGAGTTAATTGATAAGTTTCTGTATCAAATGTTTCCAGATAGAAATTCTGAACTGAGTATGTTTGATCGATAAGTAAAAGATATGAGGACTGTTATATGGTACGGTATCTGAATCCGAGTTAATGTGTATAATCATATGTTTGAAGTATCTGTATGTTTAAGAGTAGTTGGATGATGACTCAGAATTTTTGTCATGTATGTGCTTGTGTATGAGAAATCATGCGATGAGTTTGTGTTACGTAATACATGTGCATGTGTGATTGTTTAATTAGTTGATAATTTGGTGGTGTTGTAGCCGAGCTGGTTAGGAATCCATTCAAACGACATTCATCTCATACCTATTCTAAAATAGGTAATGAGTCTCATACGAGCATTGTTTGTGTAAGCCAGTGCATATGTATGTGTTGTTTTGGTTATGTGATCTTTGATGCATTAACTGTTATATATGATTCGTTGTCGGTTGCACGATAATTGTGTGTATGTCTGAATGTATGTGTGTATATGATAGATTTTGTGATATGCATGGACTGTGTATATTTATGTGGAATGAATGATTGACTTGAAAACCCGTGTGAATATAAGATGTTATAAAGTATGTTTGCTAAGTTTGTTATTGTATGTACGTATATTGTGAGAGAAACTGAATGTGTTTGTAACCTTTTGGTACTAGACATGTCTCTAAGTAAGAATTCTGAAATGAGATTTGTATGAATGTAAGAGAAGTGAGCTATGATTTTTGTACTGATATTTGTGGATGCATATAAGTCATGAATGTTAAGCTATTGACAGGTTATCAGGATTGAAGAAAGATTGTTTGATTTATCGATTTGATAATATTTCAAAGATGCTTATTCGTAATAAAGTATAAGAAATGTGACTTCAAGTTTCATATGATTGCAACTAATTCGATGTTAAATAACGTACTCTGTCAATATTCGAACTTTTGCTTTTTATGATTTGGATGCTTTGGATGTTTCTATATTAGATTAACACATGTATATATATATAAATGAGGATTTGGCATGTGTAGAGTATAAAGGATAATAAAAAGTTGATAATTCTGAACCCTTAAAAACTTGATAATTCCGAAAAACTTCTGATGTGTTTTACTTGTATGTTATGTTTGTAGTACGAGTGTTGTTACTTACTGAGTTTTTATAACTCACACCAAACTAGTTTGCTAGTTTTACGGGTTGGCTATTGGATGAGTCAACCACTTCAACTTTGGAAGCCATGCTCGAGACGCGGATCATCGAAGTTGCAGTCACCCTTGTAAATGTCCTGGGAAAAGTCTTAGAAGTTTAGGGTCTATGATTAATATGTTATTTGTCGTGTTGAGCACGCTGTTTGTATTATTAAGTAAAAGTTTTAATTGCATATGTTGTTGTGGGCACGGAGCCCTTAAGTGTTGATTTTGATCTTGATGTGTTTTTAGTGGACCTGAGGTCCTTTTGTATGTTTGTTGTCTTCTTTAGGTTTCGTTTGATGCTGCACCGTGATCCAGGTTATCCAATTTTAGGATACATTATGTTCGATTTTCTGTAAATTTTGGAGGCTTATGGAGATGAGTTAATCATGTCTCCTGCCGGTAGCATCCTGTCTCTGGCGGGGTGTTACATTTTTATTTTAATGAGAGATAATAATATGTTTTCTTATTATAATAGGTATTTATTTTAATAGTTTATCATTTTAATTTTATAATTTAAAATAGTAATTTACAATATTAATTTATTAAATTAATAAGTTTTTTATTTTAAGGAGATTATGTTTTTATATACTAAGAACTTTCTTATTTTAATATTTAATAATTATAATTTTACAACTTAATAAAAAAATTAATTGTAGATATATTATAATTTAGTAATTTAATAATAAACAAGAGGTTTTATTTTTAATATTTTTTTATTTTAATACAAGATTACATTTTGTCTTCTGATTTTAATAAGTAATTAAAAAAATGATTGTAAAGAATTACAATTATTAAAATCAATCTTTTTAAAATCAATTTTTTTTAGGAAAATCACAAGATTTTAATGAATTTCATTAATGTCTTAGCTAAAAAAAACCCAACTTTTCTTTGATTTAACAATAAACCCTCATATTTCCTACAAAATCAAACAAAAAAAATATTAAATTAGCAGAGAGAAAGAGAGATGTGAACCTGAAGCTGGCGCCATCACCGGACTGGGGATTATCTGTTGGAGTTGGTGCTTGAAGTGCCAATCCGAATAATGTATTATACATTTTATTATTTATTAATAAAATAACTACATTTTCAGTTTATACCTTATTAATGGTATTGTTATTGTGCATATTAGATTGATGTATAAATATACTAAGAATGACATCGACCTTAGAATAATCATGTAGTAATACTGGATATTAGGTGGTCCGACATTGGGATAAGTATTGATATTATAAACTATTCTTAAAGTAAATATTCTTAGTCGTTGGTTTTGGAATACGGTCGAATTCCTATAACCTAGAAGACTAGCACATGTCGTATATTGGAATTGAAGTTCCAATGGTTTAACCTAATGTACCATGAGCTTTGGAAGCTCGTATAGACGTGTGGGTATTGGTTAGACCGAATCCTGAATGACTCACAGGTGATTCCTAATAGTTGGAAGTACACACCACCGTCAATAGGAATCTCGTCGAGTCGAGTAGCATATGTAATCCTTTGACTATAGGATAACATTGATTTTGTGTGAGATCCACCATACTTTGATGCCATGTATGTCAGAAACCTTTCATGCTCCAGCCTCGAGATTTTCGTTGGGTTTGGACCGATACACTCGTTAATCAAGTTAGAATCAAAATAGGATCCGTCGGCCCGTATGTGTACCGTAAGGAGTTTAGGTATCCATGTGAGTAAGTCACGATTCTTAAGACTTTGGCCAAAGCCAATCACCTAGGGTGGATCGCATCAGTTGTAAAGAATCATGGACATGTCGACATAAGATGTGCGCTTCGGAAACTTGATGGTGTATTCTATATTTCCTAAGCTCAACTCGGATAGCCTACGATGGAGGGATTGATAAACATATGTGATGATCTCGACTTATATAATTCAGAAAGGTTGTTCGTGTTCTTCCCGAATTCGGAGGTGGCCGAATTGCGTACATATTAGCTAGGCTTATATGACGAACGTGTCTGAACTTAGAGAGTCCCAATATGAAATTTACTCGTTGAGCACTTGGTTAGCCGATTAATTTTGATAAAATATAATATTCGATATTTTAATTATCAATTAAGATAATCAAGTGTTATTGGATAACATTGATTATTTACTTTGACCTAATTGGATTAATTCAATAATTACACAAGAGCTTAATTATAAATTCATAAATATCTCTACCATTTGAGGATATTTTGGTAAATGCAAATATGTAATTATAGGTGTTTTTGGCTTGATTTAATTGGATTAAATCAAAGTGACAAAAATGTAACTAATCCATTAATTAAGTTTTGTCTTGATTTAATTGGATAAAATCAAAGTGGTAGATAAATGTGATTAGCACACTTAATTATACATATTTGGAAAAATTAGATTAAGCCCATATAAAAGTTGATTAGAAATTTTATTAATTAAAAATTGCCTAAGTTTTGTTATAAATAGCAAGTTTGAGGAAGGTTTTAATTAAGCTTGAGAAAGCTAAATACAAGCAATTCTTGGAGAAATTAGCCTAAGTTAGAGAAGTGTTTAGAGAAGCTTTGTGAGATCTCTACAACATTTCATCTAGGAGAAATCAAGATTGGATCTTCGAGTGAAGCTTGCTAGCATTGGAATCAAGATTGGATCTTGGAGTCAAGCTTGCAAACCTTGGAAGTTCTCCAACTATTTCAACAAAGAGAATGAGATTAAATCTTTGTATCAAGCTTATTTGGTAATGTTGGATCTTCTCCTGAGCTATGTTCTTCATTAGTGAGTTTTCATTAGTGAGATGTATAGTGATGAATTATGTAATGGGTGCATGATTACATAGCTTAAAGTTGAAATAAGGCTAATAAATTGTGTTAGGATGCTTTAGAAGTATAAACACAATATACTTGTTAATTAGGTCAAAGATGTTCATGATGGACATGGAACAATTAATAAAAGTTTGGAACTCTAGATTAAAGCTTAGAACTATGACTACCATTCTAGAATTACTTGACCATATTTGGGTGAACTAGAATTATTCAAGAGACATTTCATATTGGGATTCTAAATGGGTTTGTGTTTTGATTCAAATAAATACATATAAGTATTTAGAATACATGTATGCTAGGTGTATAACATGTGTTGATGGTGGTTAGGATGCTAAAATTGGATTTTAGGTGTATTTGAAGTATTAGGAGAAAATTGGAAGTGTTTAATACTGGTTTGAAGTAGAAAATGCTCACTGCCTAGGGCATCGTCGTGACTCTGACCTCTCAGCATCACGACACCGAGCATCAAACCTAGGAGAGTCGTGACACACACCCTTCCGCGTCGCGATGCCGAGACGTTCAGCTCTCGCAGTTGCTCTCGCACTTTGGTGTTGGACAATTATGACTCATAGCATCACTATTTGTACAGAACATGAAGTTGTTGTACAATCAACTATGTGACAAAGGAAATTGCACTTTTATCATTTGTAATTGGATTACCTGGATATATAAATGATAAAAGTCCATATGATTAGTACCAGATTAATAAAATATGAGACAGTATTAATCCATGAGGTTTAATCATTAAATATCCCTAGTCGTAGTATTATCGAGACTGGACATTGATAATGCAGAATAGGCTAGTATTACACTTATGCGCGTTATGGAAGCTTAACGACATAGTTCTCATATATATGGGTATTGGATACTCATGCAAGTGTAATAAGAGGTTTTGTTTACCGATGGTACGGAAACAGCTTCGCTCTGGATAGACCCCTCGGAGACCCATTGGTAGTATGACTATGTGTCTATGGGAATCCGAATCAGGGTGGATGTATATGGTCTTAACCTGAAACTTGTATCGCTAATACTTGCGACAATCATTATACTTTGGTTTTGGTCATCTGGGGCTTTAACGGGTTCTGTGTACGCCTTTTCTGGGTATACTGAGAATCGTAGTGTATTGGGTGTGATGTCAAGATGGAAGTATCACTTCAGTCATATGGAGATGATGATCACGCAGGGATACTGAACTTGTACTCTATAGTGTTATAGCCATCGGGAAAGTATGACTAGGTCATGACTTTCTGATAATAAAGAGACTAGTTGCCAGTGATCCAATATATGCTTCGTATGGGGCAGACACAATTCCAGCCCCAAGCCTAGCATGTGACATCCGATACTGGATCGTAATACGCAATACTATATATACTACGCCTGTCAAAGATATTGTATTCCTTAAAAGAATATTTCTGGAGAATTGAGTAGGCACGGTGCTTTGTTAGAGGCCAACAATGTCTTGTAAATCGATAAGAATGTGGTACCGGGTACGCTCGTATTTGGATAGTCCGATGACCGTATTTACTGCCAACATATCTAGGGATCTCTTGGGTCGCCTCCCAAAGATTCACCGATGACATTTGACTCGAACAGAATTAATTTGGGATTAATTATGGGAGAGAGAAAATTAATCTATGATTAATTACGACAAAAATTAATCTGGGATTAATTCGATTAGAAGAGAGAACGCGATTAATTTGGAATTAATCGGCAAAGTAAATTTAATAGTTAAATTGGATTTTACTATTTAATTTATTTAATTGGGCTAAAATAATATATTGGATATATTAAATGAAATCGGATTTCAGAGCGGAATTAAAATTGGATTTTAATTCGGGCAAACGAATTAATTTAGAATTAATTCGCAAACGACTTTCGTAATAATTTTGCTATTCAATATTATTTATTTAAATTGGATTTAATTATGTCACAACGGAAAATTCGTTTAATTGGATTAAATGAACCGGAGCCCGAGCGAAGTTGCGTGTTGAGTTAGCCGACTTAAATTCGGAATTTAAAAGTGGTGGGACCCACTTCACTTACACCATTTGTTTGACTAATGATGGAAGTGGTTAGGCTTGGTTTTGGATTTGATTTGTTGAAAGATAAGCTTGGCTTTGCTTTTTAAACACTCAAGCCAAAACCAACACTTAACCTTAATATAAAAGACTTGTTGACTTTGGAATTTAACATACTTTTCACTATTCACAACAAGATTTATCTTCTCCCTCAAAATGCCGAGCTTCCTCTCTTCTTCTTCTTGAGTTTTGTTGCAAAATTCATCTATGCTAGCACATTAAGGAGTCAAATAAGGTGATAGAGAGACTCACCCAAGTGTTAGAAACACTCATTCAATATTAAGCGTTTTTCCTTTCATTTAGTGGTTCTCTCTCAAGATCCAAGATTGACATTGGTTTGTTGGCGAAAGTCAAGACCTTTGTCCGTCGCGGATGTGTTTGAACCGTGTAAGCTTTGTTCCATATCGTATGTCTTGGGCAGTTGTGATTTGTTGGCCAAAGTCAATGTCACTTCTTGTTCATCGACTTCGATTACGAAGCTTTCCCACTGTCATGGGTCGCGCTTAACTAGAATCATTAAGCTTGTTGAGCCAAAGCCAAGGCTTAGTTGATTTAGAGGAAAAAGGGTAGGAAATATATTGGATATATTTACAAATATTGGATATATGTTTCAGACTTGGAGGTCCACCTACTGGATCTAGGAATTGGATGAGATCCAATTGATCTTAGAGATCTACCTAGTTAAGTTTCATACAGCTTGTTGGCCAAAGTCAAGGTTGTGTGCTATTTAACGGGATTCTAGACCACTAGGAAACTAGGTTTCCCGAGTACTCCACAGAGGGTTAGAGGCTCGCCGAAAAACAGTGGGTGGCTAGTATTAAATTTGCAATTTCGTTTAAATACTTGCCAATACGCGCTCTTTTAATTTTATTTTTTCGTTATTAAAATATAAATATATTAGTTGGACTAATATTAAATTGTTGTTTTAATTAAACAGTTGGACTGTATTCAAACTACTTCATTTGTAGTTGGTTATATAGTTGGACTATAGTAATCAATACATTTGATAATAACCAATCAAATTGTAGTTAATTATATAGTTAGACTATAGTAATCATTACATTAGATTGTACCTGAAATCGTTGATTGGATAGTTGGACTATAACAATCAAGATGACTTGAAAGATTAGCGTCAAAGGACATAATCTTGGGTGAAAATGTCTTTAATGACTTTAATTTTCCAGATTGGGAAAAGAATCTCAGGATAGTTCTAGGAGTTGAGAAGCTACTCTATTTGATAGAGAAACCTCTCGGGCCTGAGCCCGGAGTTGAGCAAATAGTAGAGCATGAGCTTTGGAAGACTCATCGTGATAATAACTTTAGTGCTCAATCCGTTATGCTTGCTCCAATGACTCTTTAATTTCGTCGTCAGAACTAAGGATTAGATCTTTATACCATGATGTTGAAATTAAAGGATCTTCATAGATCTAACATTAGATCTTAGAAGTACGAATTGCAAAAGAAGCTCTTTCGCTCGCGTATATCGGAGGGTACGTCTGTCGAGCACTAGGTGTCACAGATGATTGCTGACATCGAACAACTAGGTTAGCTGGGCATTACCTATGAGGCCGAGACTTCCATAGATTTGATCTTACAGTCTCTGCCCGAATGCTGAGGCGGGTTCATCATGAACCAAGAGAAAACTCTTGGAAAGTTAAAGGCTATACTCAAGGAGGAAGAGCCAGAGCTTCTAAAAGGGGAAGAAGCGCAAGGCGCATCTTACTTCGACATCCCAGAAGGCCCTAGGCTTGGCCAAAGGCTTCTAAGGGTGTGAAGAAAAGGGCATAGGCAAAATCGTCACAGTCTTCTGGGAAGACAAATGACACATCCCAACACGTCTGCCTAAACTGTGGCAAACAGGGTCACTGGAAACGTGACTGCCGTATGGACAAGACAGACATGAAGGAAGTGAAGGTGGGGCAAGGCTCCGGCTTCAGGTATGTTTGTTATAAATGTGTCCACTACTGGTTTTAAAAATTGGATTTTTTGATACTGGAGGAGGTACATACATATGTACTAATGTGCGGGATCTGCTGATTAGCAGGAGACTGGCTTCAGATGAGATTGACTTGCGAGTCGAAAACAGGACGAGAGTCACTATTTGGACAGTAGGAACCTAAGTTTTGGAACTGCCCTTTGGACATGTATTTAAATTAAGAGACTGTTATAATGTACCTAGTTTGACTAAGAACATTATCTCTGTATCTAGTTTAACCTGTTTGGGGTATACCTTTATGTTCTGAAACACCAAGTGTTTTTTCTATAAAGATGATATTGAGATATACACATTAGATGTGAATAACCGTCTTTATATTTTGAATATAAATGAATCTTAAACATATAACATGACGAACAAAAGGCTCAAACTGAGTAAATCAGATGAGGCTTATTTATGGCATTATTGTCTGAGACATATTAACAAGACTTGTATATCCACACTTTCGAAGAGTGGATACTAGGACGAATTTGATCCTAATTCAAATGATGTCTGCGAATCTTGTTTATTAGGCAAAATGCTTAAAACACCTTTTAATGGTAAAGGTGCAAGTGCCACCGATCTGTTAGCCCTCGTTCATAGTGACGTAAGTGGGCCCATATCTAGCTAGGCTAGAGGTGGAGATGAATACTTCGTAACCTTTACGGATGTGGCATCACATTATGGTTATGTGTATCTTATGAAACATAAGTCGGAAACTTTTGAGAATTTAAAAGAGTTTCGACACGAAGTAAGAAAACAGACCGGTAAAGTATTAAAAACATTACGGTCGGACCATAATGTAAAATACTTAAACATATGAGTTTCAAGATTACTTGAAAGAGTATGGTATTCTCCCACAGTGGACTCCTCCCGGGACACGTCAGTTGGACGGTGTGTCCGAACGGAGAAACCGAACTTAGTTGGACATGGTAAGGTTAATAATGAGTCACTCTGAGCTACAAATTTCCTTCTGAGGATACGCATTAAACAGTGTAATACTTATTTTGAATAAGGTTCCATGAAAATCTATTACACAGACTTCATATTAGATATGAACAGGAAAGAAACCAGGTTTCTCATTCCTGAAGATTTTGGGATGCTAGACACGTTAAACGTTTGGATGGTACCAAACTAGAACCCAAATAAGATAAATGCCTATTTGTAGGTTATCCTAGGGAAACTAAAGTATAGTACTTATACAACTCACAAGAGAACAATGCTCAATTGTTGCTCTCCATGTGGTTTTCCTAAGAGGAATTTCTATATGTAGTGGTAAGTGGGAGGAAAGTAGAACTCGATGAAAATCAGAGTAATACTATTCCTGGCACCGATCCCTTACAGAACATGAACAGTTCATCAGGGATGAAACTGTACCACAATTTTCGAATACACAAGAACTGCGTAAGTCGGAGAGAGTCGGAGAACAACCTGGGAGGTATGGGTTTCTGATCTCACCTCATGTAGATATTAATCTTATTGAGGAAGATGGATTGACTACGTATGAGGAAGTGCTACAAGGTATCGAATCTTTTTATGGCAAAGTGCCATGAAGTCCGAAATGGATTCCATGTATACCAACCAAGTTTGGATATTGGTTGATGTACCAGAAGGTATTGTGCCTATTGGTACTAAATAAGTCTTCAAGAAAGATAGACATGGATGAAAACATATATATATATATATATGCAGCTAGGCTTATACAGAAAGGGTATCGTTAACGACATGGTGTCGACTACGACGAAACTCTTTCACCTATTACCATGATTAAATCCATTCAGATGATGCTTGCTATTGTTACATATTTCATTTATGAAATATGATAGCTGGATGCCAAAACCATTTTCCTTAACGGAAACCTTTTGGAGGATGTTTATATACAACATCTTGACGGTTTTGTCATTCCAAAACATGCAAACAAGATTTGCAAGTTAAAACGATCCATTTATGGATTGAAACAAGCATTGCATTCTTAGAACCAGTGTTTTGATGTAATCATATTGGTATATGATTTAATTCAAAACGAAGATGATTCTTGTGTATATAAGAGGGTTAGTGGGAGCGCACTTACAATCATTGTCCTAAATATTGATGATGTATTGCTCTTAGCAATGACATTCCCATACTATAATCGGTGAAAGCTTGGCTTTCATAAAATTCTCCATGAATACCTGGGAGAAGCATGTTTTATTATGGGAATAAAGATCTACTGGGATAGATCTAGAAAGCTGCTGACACTCTCCTAGAGCTCGTATATTATGAAAATGTACGCGACCTGATGTCTCATATGCTTTGAGCATATGTAGACACAATCAGGCCAATCCAGGTGATTGTCACTGGATTGATGTAAAAAACATCCTTAAGTATATTGGATGAACTAAAGATGCTTTCTGAGAATATGGGGAAATGAGAACTTGAGGTAACTGGGTTCACCGCTGTAAGTTTCCAAACTGATAAAGACAACTGTAAGTCACAATAAGGGTACATATTTAGTTTGAATAACGGAACAGTGAGCTGGAAATCTTCCAAGCAAGATACTGTTGCCGATTAAACAATAAAAGTGGAATATTGCTGTAACTAAGGCAGCAAAAGAAGAATTTTGGATCTATAAAATCCTAATTGAATTAGGAGTAGTTCTGTTAGCAGCTGAGCTAGGCTACAACATAGGCTAAAGAACCGCGGTCTCATCAACGATCCAAGTATGTAATTCGACTAATTCATTTGATTCGTGAGATCATACATCGTGGCGATGTGATGATCGAATAAATCGCATCAGATGATAACCTTGCAAATCCGCTGACGAAAGTTATTTCTCAGCAGAAGTTTGAACGACCTGTACATAGTTCATGTGTTGGACATTTGAGTGATTGGCTATAGGCCAAGTGGGAGATTGTTGGACAATTATGACCCATAAAATCACTATTTGTACAGAACATGAAGTTGTTGTACAAATTAACCATGTGACAAAGGAAATTGCTCTTTTATCATTTTTAATTGGATTACCTGGATATATAAATGATAAAAGTCCATATGATTAGTACCAAATTAATAAGATATGAGACAATATTAATCCACAAATGTTTAATCATTAAATATCCATAGTCGTAGTATTATCGAGACTGGACATCGATAATACAAAATAGGCTAGTATTACATTTGTGTGGGTTATGGAAGCTTAACGACATAGTTCTCATATATTTGGGTATTGGATACTCATGCAAGTGTAATAGGAAGTTCTGTTTACCGATGGTATGGAAACAGCTTCGCTCTGGATAGACCCCTCAGAGTCCCATTGGTAGTTTGACTATGTGTCTATGAGAATCCGAATCAGGGTGGGTGTATATGTTCTTAACCTAAGACTTGCATCGCTAATACTTGCGACAATCAGTATAATTTGGTTTTGGTCGTCCGAGGCTTTAACAGGTTCTGTGTACGCCTCTTCTGGGTATACTGAGAATCGTAGTGTATTGGGTGTGATGTCAATATAAAAGTATCACTTCAGTCATATGGAGATGATGATCATGCATGGATACATAACTGATACTATATAGTGCTATAGCCATCGGAAAAGTATGACTAGGTCATGACTTTCCGATAATAAAGAGACTAGTTGCTAGTGATCTGATATATGCTTCGTACGGGGCAGACACAATTCCAGCCCCAGGCCTAGCATGTGACATCCGATACTGGATCGTAATACGCAATACTATGTATACTACGCCTGTCAAAGATCTTGTATTCCTTAAAAGAATATTTCTAGAGAATTGGGTAGGCACGATGTTTTGCTAGAAGCCAACCATGTCTTGTAAATCGATAAGAACGTGGTACCAGGTACACACATATTTGTATAGTCCGATGACCGTATTTACTGCCAACATATCCAGAGATCTCTTGGGTCGCCTCCCAAAGATTCACCGATGACATCTCGAACAGAATTAATCTGGGATTAATTATGTGAGAGAGAAAATTAATCTAGGATTAATTACGGTAAGAATTAATCTGAGATTAATTCGATTAGAAGAGAGAACGCGATTAATTTGGAATTAATCGGCAAAGTAAATTTAATAGTTAAATTGGATTTTACTATTTAATTTATTTAATTGGGTTAAAATAATATATTGGATATATTAAATGAAATCGGATTTCAGAGCGGAATTAAAATTGTATTTTAATTTGGGCAAACGAATTAATTTAGAATTAATTCGCAAGAGACTTTCGTAATAATTTTGGTAGGCATTATTATTTAATTAAATTGGATTTAATTATATCGCAACGGAAAATTCATTTAATCGGATTAAATGAACCAGGGCCCGAGCGAAGTGGCGTGTTGAGTTAGCCGACTTAAATTCGGAATTTAAAAGTGGTGGGACTCACTTCACTTACATAATTTGTTTTCTAATGATGGAAGTGGTTAGGCTTGGTTTTGGATTTGATTTGTTGAAAGATAAGCTTGGCTTTGCTTTTAAAACACTCAAGCCAAAACCGACACTCAACCTTAATATAAAAGACTTGTTGACTTTGGAATTTAACATACTTTTCACTATTCACAGCAAGCTCTCTCTTCTCCCTCAAAATGTCGAGCTTCCTCTCTTCTTCTTCTTGAGTTTTGTTGCAAAATTCATCTATGCTAGCACATTAAGGAGTCAAATAAGGTGATAGGGAGACTCACCCACGTGTTGGAAACACTCAAGGAAAGCTTGGAGCTTCTTTACATCATTGGAAATTTTCGAAATCTCCTCAACCAATCAATGTGAGTATTCTGCAACTCCCTTGTCTTATTCACACAATAATCACGCTTAGAGATCCCGTGGTATGTCTAGGACACTAACATTTGGAGCGGCTCAACTCTCAAGCTTCCGCGTCGCGACGCGCGGAGCTGATACTTGTTGAAACTTCATTTTCTATGTTTCAGAGTTTCTGGACTCCGTTTTGGTCCCCTTTTTGTCCTATGAACTCGAAACAAAATATTGTTTTACATAAAATATTTTAAAATATACTCATGCTAGATATCCACGAGTTAGACCCACTTCCGCTGCTCGGGGCACCGGTCCGACCCTAGGGGTTCAACATCTGTCCCAACGTTATCGGCTCTGGATTAAACTCAATCAAGGAGATGATAAGCCAGGCGGCGCAGAGAGAGCCGATAACTTTCTTGTAAGAGACAGAGAGGAGGTTGCGCACTTCGACGGTGAGTTCGACTACCGAGGTGGAGGAAGTGACGAGGCTCTCCATGAACTTCACCATCTTCTCGTTATTTTTCGCCATTTTGGTTAAGGAAGTAAAATTACAAAGTTAGGGTTTTGTTGATTTGGAGAGGAATCTAGAAATTTGAGAGGGAATTATCTTTTCAATGGAAGAGGAATCAATTTTAAATTTTATCAAAGTATAGATAAATTTTTTAAGGAAACGTATGTGACCTGGTGGTGTTTCACTTGAGCCTAAGTAAATAGGTGGTGGGTTCGAATCCATTTGAATGCGGTTATTTTTTATTGTCAATACGTTTATGATATATTTCTGTCACAATCAAAACAACGTCGTTTTATTTATGACAGAAATATATCATAAATAAATACGTCATAAGTTTTATAACATATTTATGTCAAAAAATAAAACGGCAACGTTTTAATTTATAATAATTTTATGTCATATTATTTTACAATAAATTATGAGAAAAATGAAAAATATAAAATATGACATATATCTATCATATTATTTATGACATATTTGTTTATGTCACAAATATGTGGTAATTTTATGATACATGTTGTTTTATAACACAAAACTATCATAGATTTATGACATATTTCGTGACACTTTTTTTATATTATAAAAAAAATGTCATAAATCAGCGTTCTTGTAATAGTGATTATAATTATGCTATGACAAAAGGCCTCAAAATATATAAATGGCCATGACCTCAAAAATACTAGGGTCGGCTCATAATATAGCTATAGTTTTTTGAATTATTATCAAACAATATAATCAAGCTTCAAATTTGCATTTTAAGAAATTATATGCCTTCATAACAAAAAGAAAAGGTAATCAAATGGTGGCTGGTGAATGAAACTGTATGATAAAGAAACTGAAGTCATTGAACAGTTGAATTGTAACAAAATTTTGACAAGATATGAAGATAGATTGGATACAAAATCTCATTTTGTTTCATGTGCGATGCTTTTTGATTTTCTTCCTTTTTGTATATGTCTGTTGGGTCTGAAAGGGAAAAAAAAAAACAAAAACAAAAACAAATTGGCTATGATGGGTTGCAGTATTGAAAATAAAAAAAGCAATACATTCATTGCATGTTTGCCAATTATGGGGACACTTTCTTGAAATTATTGGCTTTGTTTCAGTAAATTGAGTTGTCCTTCACATCATTTTGTTATGGATTATTACCGGGACTAAACAAAAATACAAATAATATCACAACTACATTGATTTGATTTTTATTTTTCTTAAAATATAATTATAATAACGTAATTTTAATTATGTTTTTATCCTCATTTAATCTCTCATTATCTATAGTTGCTTCTATCACAGTCTTTCCCTTTCTTAAAATTAATGCCAATCTTGTCAACAATTGAAATTGTGGATCATGTTAGTTTTTAAACCCTTACTAGCAGTGGCGGAGCTAAGTATTTTTTTAACCCGGGCTAAACTATGAGAAAGAAAGAAAAGGTTCAGATTTTTGACAAATTTTTGTAAAATTTAAAAATCTACATATTTTCATAAAAAAAAAATTTTTAAAAATATGAGAGGGCTGCCCGGACTACATTACTACGCATCTGCTTACTTGCAACATTACAACAATGAAATACCTTGCAAATATAGTTCGATTTCAAAATTAATAAGACAATATTATGTGATATCGTTGCTCACCACTAGATTACCAATTTATAAATATTGTTAGATAATGAAAGAAAGTCTTGAATTCACTCTATATGAATTTACAATGGTAAAGGCTTATATATATATATATAGGCTACATAGAAAACCAAAATAGAAAAGGAATCCTATTGCTATGAACAATAATAATGAATATAGGAATCTTCATCTAATAGGGAAATATAATAAAACCATAAATCCTAATGGTAATAGGAATTCTATTTTAGATATTGATTCCATATTCCTTAACACCCCCCCTCAAACTCAAGCTGGTAACGAAGGAGTAAGCTTGAGGTTGCATCTTGAAATCGGAGAGCGGAGTTCTGAAACTTGGAAATCTTGAAACTTGGAGGCTGGAAACCTTGAGATAATGGATGAGCTTTAACCTACGAAGCTCGAAGGGGGAGCCGAAGCCCAAAATGATGCCGAAGCAGGAGAGCTTTAACCTACGAAGCCCGAAGGGGGAGCCGAAGCCCAAGAGGATGCCGAAGCCGGAGAGCTTTAACTTACGAAGCCCGAAGGGGGAGCCGAAGCCCAAAATGATGCCGAAGCAGGAGAGCTTTAACCTACAAAGCCCGAAGGGGGAGCCGAAGCCCAAGAGGATGCCGAAGCCGGAGAGCTTTAACTTACAAAGCCCGAAGGGGGAGCCGAAGCCCAAAATGATGCCGAAGCAGGAGAGCTTTAACCTACAAAGCCCGAAGGGGGAGCCGAAGCCCAAGAGGATGCCGAAGCCGGAGAGCTTTAACCTATGAAGCCCGAAGGGGGAGCCGAAGCCCAAAATGATGCCGAAGCAGGAGAGCTTTAACCTACGAAGCCCGAAGGGGGAGCCAAAACCCAAAAGGATGCCGAAGCCGGAGAGCTTTAACCTAAGAAGCCCGAAGGGGGAGCCGAAGCCCAAAATGATGCCGAATCAGGAGAGCTTTAACCTACGAAGCCCGAAGGGGGAGCCGAAGCCCAAGAGGATGCCGAAGCCGGAGAGCTTTAACCTACGAAGCCCGAAGGGGGAGCCGAAGCCCAAGAGGATGCCGAAGCAGGAGAGCTCTGATACCATGTTAGATAATGAAAGAAAGTCTTGAATTCACTCTATATGAATTTACAATGGTAAATGCCTTATATATATATATATATAGGCTACATAGAAAACCAAAATAGAAAAGGAATCCTATTGCTATGAACAATAATAATGAATATAGGAAATCTTCATCTAATAGGGAAATATAATAAAACCATAAATCCTAATGGTAATAGGAATTCTATTTTAGATATTGATTCCATATTCCTTAACAAGGGGGGGGTGCGAATGGGTGGCGCATAGGAAAATCAATGTGATGGTTGGCAACGCGGGGCGCGTGAGGGCCACACAATTATGGTAGCCGTGATCCCCCACGCGCCGATGAGAATCAGAGAGAGTGAAACTAGAAATGGAGAACCTGATGTTTGATACCATGTTAGATAATGAAAGAAAGTCTTGAATTCACTCTATATGAATTTACAATGGTAAAGGCCTATATATATATATATATATATATGCTACATAGAAAACCAAAATAGAAAAGGAATCCTATTGCTATGAACAATAATAATGAATATAGGAAATCTTTTTCTAATAGAGAAATATAATAAAACCATAAATCCTAATGGTAATAGGAATTCTATTTTAGATATTGATTCCATATTCCTTAACAAATATAAAAATCAATTTCAATTTCTTTTCTATCATGTATAGACTTTGGAACGATGAAAATATACTTGGTATCAAAACTATGAATATATGAATATATGAGTAGACATCTTTCCAATATTAGAGAGAATAGAGATAGATATCCGGATAATATTATAAATATATTTATCTAGTGATTGTATAATGTATGTTATTTTTATACATTTTAATATATTTATCGTAATAGATAAAGTTGGATAAGGAGAAGAGGAGATATGACTCTTTACCTAACATTTTCAATCAAATATGTCAAACTCAAAATCTCTTATATAATTAATTGGATTTGATATATTTCTCATTCTGTTCAAACCTTGCAACCAGAAACTGAAAAAAAAAAAAAAAATTGTGGGGCCACAAAACAATACTACAATTTTTGCATTATTATAATTTTTTGGAACATTGCAAATGCATGTAACTGAAATACAAAATTATTAACAGGAAAATAATTACTAAATGACGAAGAGGCATGGCGTATTCAGGATGAAGAATGAAGAAAGAATCGACCCAGGAGTAAAGAATCGTGATAGACAAAGAAAGAACCTCTCAACAAGCGAAGAATGATGGAAGGAAAACGAATATGTGATAGGGCGATTGTCATACGAACAGATGTTTTGCAGTTAGCCAATTACGAAAAGACCTAACGGTTACTGCACAGTTGGCAGTAACCCCCATGACTCAGCAGTTGCACGCACGACCCAACAGTTGCACGCACGGCTCAGCAGTTGCACACATGATCCAACAGTTATATGCGAGTAGGAGACGTGGGAATTAATAGGCCGAGGAAAGCGGAACCGCTCGAGCGATTGGCGGAAGTTTGCACTATAAAGGACCCAGGCGTAGAAAGAAAAAAGAGAGAAGAAAAAAGACTCAAAATGAGTAAGTAGTTTCTAAGTTTATAGTTTTCTTAGCTATGTAATCTTTAGGACTGGAATCTGTTTGCTTGCGTCACTTGGAGATATTTTCTTGGAATCAAACACCTCTTTCTGAGACTTTGTCACAGGAGGTTTGGAACCTTACACACGTAACAACAAAAAAATGTGCGAACAAAAATAAAGAAAAATGTAAATGTACTCTGATTTATCGGTTTTCATATAAAATTCAAGCACAAATAGAGTTTTCTGACCTAACTATCAAAAGGTTTTTGTCAGTAATAATCCGATTATCTTCTAAATTTTTTTTTTTTTTTTTTAGAAGACAGTTTGGAGATAAAGGCGGTCTCAAAGGGTCCTAAACGAGTTTTATTTTTAAAATTTTTGATATTATAATTAAAAAAAATTATTTTGAAATATAGCCACTTCTCTTAACTTGAAACAAATAATTTTTCGAGTAAAAGCAAAAAAACAAAAAACAAAAATCAAAAACCAAAGAGTTTGTTAGGACCCAAACAAACACATTTTAATCTTCTTAACACTCATTATGTAATTTATTTTGGAACACTAAGAATATGAAAGTTTAAAAGACAAAATTTTTTCATGGATATTAACTTTTCTTAAATTTGGATTCTTTTATGTCAAATTTAAGGATCTCATCCGGTCGTTTATGTGGTCGGTCCCCAAAACCACCCCTTTGGAGATATACGAACTCCCCAAAAAATATAAAATTTACTTGTTGGCAACGAATTAGAGTTCGAAAATCCTAATAATGTTAAGCAACTTTTGGTGCTTTAGTCAAAAAGACACCGAAAGGTGTATATATAATAATATTAAAAATATATTAATTATGTGAGTGTGTCTCACATGCATAAAAAGAAAATAAAAAAAAAATTAAAATTCACTATTTACATAGTGAATCTCATGCCTATAAATAGTAGGGGTGTTCACGGGTCGGGTTTTTTGAAATTTTGTTAGACCCTGATCGGGTCGGGTCAAGGGAAAATCGGGTCGCGGGTCGGGTCACGGAGAAGTGGAACCCGATCGGGTTCGGGTCGGGTCGGGTCGTCGGGTCATTTGAAATTTTTTTTTTTAATGAATTAATTATTTTGAAATATAAATATTAGTTATTTTATATCCCAAAAATATCATATATATAAAGTTTTAATACAAAAAAAGTAATAAACAAATGAAATAATAGTAAAAACTTTAAAAATACTAATAAATATTTAGAAAAATAATAAAAATTTTAGAAAAATAATAAATTTGTATAGGGTCGGGTCAAAATTTTGCAAATTTTTTTGTGAACCCGCGCGGGTCGGGTCGGGTCGCGGGTTGACCCGACCCTATGAACACCCCTAATAAATAGAGTCTTCATTTCATTATTTTATTCATTTCATTCTCAACCAAATCCTCTATATTCTAAAAAAAAATATTGTTTCTTCTTAAGAGTTTGTGAGAGAGTTGTAATTCTCATATTTTAAGAGAGGGTGAGATTGTTCACTCATTGTGGTTAGAGAGAAGTTGTAAAATTCTTTCCACTATATTAAAATCATTCTACATTTGCCCGTAGATATTTCCCTCACATTGAGGGATTTACACGTTAAATATGTGTCTTATTGTTTTATTTTATTGTTAATATTTATGGTAGGTTAAGTCTCCTAATTATTATTGTACTGTTATATGGTAGGCAAAATCTCTTGAGCTAACAATTATTCACAATTTCACTTTACTTGCGTGCCAGTTTCAGCCCACGATCCTCTAACAGTGGTATCAACGCTTCAGGTTTAGGGTTACTATTCACGGAGACTGTTCATATATACGATATAATATTATTCACGTATGTGGTACTATTCATGTATATATACTATTTATGGATACGGTACTATTCACGTATAGGGTACTATTCATGTATATGGTATTATATACAGTCCTATTCAAGGTGAAATAGTAAAAGCCAGTTCAAGTGAGAAGCTTATCGTCATCAGAAACATAACATGAAAGTACGAAATTGAGAAGTTCAACAGGAGCAACTTTTCCCTATGGGAACTTAAAATAAAAAGCAATCTCGAGAAAAGACAATTGCGTTACGGCAATTGGACAGAGACCATATATAATGACTGATGAAAGATGGAAGGATATGGATGACAATGCTATGGGCAACTTGTATCTAGCCTTAAAAGATTCTGTGTTATCTAGCATTGCAGAGAAGATGACTGCAAAAGAGATTTGTGATGCACTTACCAAATTGTACGAGGTCAAGTCACTATATAACAATATCTTCTTGAATATAAGACTTTACACTCTTCGTATGAGTGAGTCCACATTCATGACAGATCACATCAACAACATGAATACATTATTTTCCCAACTCATTATGTTGGATTATAGTATATCTACAAATGAACGTGTGGAGATTCTACTTCAAAGTCTACATGATTCATATAATAAACTTATCATCAACTTAACAAGTAACGTTTTCACTGGAAATCTAGTCTTTGACGAAGTTGCAGCTGCTGCTCTGGAAGATGAGTCTAGGCGTAAAAATAAGGAAGACATATCATCTAGTTCATAACAAGCAGAAGCATTGTCGATGACAAGATGGAGATCAACGAAATGTGACTCAAGTGGGTGTGGGAGTCAAAATCATAGTAGATCAAAATTAAAAAGTAAGAAGAATTTTAAATGTTACAATTGTGGCAATAAATGACACGTCAAGAAAGATTGTTTGAATCTAAATAATGGTGTAGAAAAAGCTCATGTTGCAATAAAATCTCATGGATATGTTGCAAGTACTTCTAAAGAAGGTGGCACACTTTACAGTGAAGTAGCAATGGTGTCTATTGATAGCAGAAAATAAATAAGTGATACATGGGTGGTTGATTCTGCAGCAACATGGCACAAGGCATCTAGGAAAGAATGATTATGCCATTATGAATCTGTCTCTGGATGATCGGTTTTTCTAGGCAATGATCAGTCCTTGAAAATTGCTGGGATTGGAGCCATAAAAATAAATATGTATAATGGTACTATTCGTACTGTATAAGATGTTCGAAATTGTTGGGGCGGTTGTGGAAACCCTAGGGTCAGATAGGTGCCCCACGCAACGGAAATAGGTCTAACCCATGGATATCAAGTATGAGTATAATTTTAAAATATTTAATGAAATACTATATTCTATTACGAGTGTATAGGAAAAAACTAGGGCTGAATCGGAGTCCAGAAACTCAAAAAATAGAAGAAACAAGATTCAGCGTGGGCCGGACGCACTACAATGCGCTACTATAGCTCCCAACACACTTACAATTTTTTTTTATTTCATTACCTTCAGCTCTCTTTCCAGAGAGCTGAAAGAATTAGGGTATTTTACCTTAATTTCTTCTGGTCTTTCCTAAACACTTCAAAAATACCCAAAATTAATTTTTAACATCAAAACCAACATCAACACATGTTATAAAATAAAAATCATATTTTTCAAAATATCAAATACTTTTACAAAAACATAAATTTATTCTAAATACGTACTTGCGTAAATTTTGAATCCAAAATACAAACCAAATTAGAATCCCACAATGAAGTGACTGTGAACAATTCTATGTCATCCAAAGGTGGTCAAGTGACAATTCTATGTCATCCAAATGTGGTCAAGTGATTCTAGAATGGTAGCCTTAGCTCTAAGCTATTATCTAGAGTTCCAAACTCTAATTTATGTCTATGTCTAACATAAACATTTTGACCCAATTACAATATTATCGTGTTTATACTTCCAAAGCATCATAACATAATTTATTAGCCTTATTTCAATATTAAGCTATGTAATCATGCATCCAATACATAAAAGAATATAGCTTAAGATAAGTTCAAACTTACCTAGCAAGCTTGATGCAAAGATCCAATCTTCTTCTCTTGTTGAAATGGTTGGAGAGCTTCCAAGGTTTGCAAGCTTCACTCCAATATCCAATCTTGATTCCAATACTAGAAACCTTCACTTCAAGATCCAATCTTGATTTCTCATAAATGAAATATTGTAGAGACCTCACAAGCTTCTCTAAACACTTCTCTAACTTAGGCTAATTTCTCAAAGAATTGCTTGTACTTAGCTTTCTCAAGCTTTTACTTTTCTTAATTAAAACATTCTTAAAGCTTGCAATTTATAGCAAAACTTAGGTAATTTTTAATTAATAAAAATTATAATCAACTTATAGGTGGCCTTAATCTAATTTGTCCAAATATGTATAATTAGGTGTGACTAATCTCCATTGTATACCACTTTAATTTAATCCAATTAAATCAAGATAAGGATTAGGAAATGGATTAGTTCAATGATTGCCACTTTTATTTAATCTAATTAAATCAAGCCAAAATCACATATCATTACATACTTACAATTACCATAATATCCTCAAATGGTAGAGATAATTATGATTTTACAATAAAGCCCTTATGTAATTATTGAATTAATCCAATTAGGTCAAAGTAAATAATCAATGCTATCCAATAACACTTGATAATCTTAGTTGATAATTATAATATCAAATATTATCTTTTATCCAAATTAATCGGCTACCCGAGTGCTCAAGGAGTACACTTCATATTGGGACTCTCTAAGTTCAAACACGTTCGTCATATAAGCCTAGCTAATATATACGCAATTCGGCCACCTCCGAATTCATGAAGAACACGAACGACCTTTCTGAACTATACAAGTCGAGGTCATCACATATGTTTAACAATCCCTTTGTCGTAGGCTATTCGAGTTGTGCTTAGGAAATATATAATACACCATCAAGTTTTCGAGGCGCACATCTCATGTCGACATGTCCACGATTCTTTATAACTGATGTGATCCACCTTAGGTGATCGACTTTGGCCAAAGATTTAAGAATCGTGACTTTATTCACATGGATACCTAAACCCCTTATGGTATACATACGGGCCGACGGATCCCATCTTGCTATGCACTTGATTACTGAGTGCATCGGTCCACACCCAACGAACATCTAGATGCCAGACCATGAAAGGTTTCTGACATACATGGTATCAAAGTGCGGAGGATCTCACACAAAATCAATGTTATCCAATAGTCAAATGATCATATATGCTACTCAACTCGAGGAGATTCCTATTGACGATGGTGTGTACTTCCAACTATTAGGAATCATCTGTGAGTCATTCAGTATTCGGTCCAACCAATACCCACACGTCTATACGAGTTTCCAAAACTCATGGTACATCATGTTAAACCATTGGAACTCCAATTCCAATATGCGACATGTGCTAGTTTTCTAGGTTATAGGAATTCGACCGTATTCCAAAACCAACGACTATGAATATATATATATATATATATATACACACACTTTAAGAATAATTTACACTAGTAATACTTATCCCAATGTCGGACCATCTAGTGTCCAGTATTACTACATGACTATTCTAAGGTCGATTTCATTCTTAGCATATCTATACATCAATCTAATATGCATAATGACAATACCATTATTAAGGTATGAAATGAAAATGTAGTTAATTTATTAATAAATAATAAAATATATAATTCGGATTGGCACTCCATGCACCAACTCCAACAGACATGTTGTCGGAATGAAGAAAACTCTTATGTCAGTTGGACAGTTAGATGACCTCAGATACAAGACTGTTGTTGAAAAATGGGGTATTAAAGATGGTGAAATGAGCACTTACAGTCTTGAAAGTTGAAAAGATCTCAGCAAATGTTTATATACTCTTAGAATACTCAATTCATGAAGCAACTGCATCGGTGACATCACTGGATTCTGGAGATGAAGCTCATGTGACATGTCAGAATAGGGAATGAAGATTCTCGTCAATTAAAAGCTACCCCCAGGCTTGAAAGTGGTTAGTCTACCATTTTGTGAGCATTGTGTTACAAGTAAGCAAACCAGATTAAAATTCAGCAAGTCAAATGCTCGGACTAAAACCATATTAGAATTGATTCACTATGATATTTAGGAAGCACTGTTTCAATCTCTAGGGAAAGCAAAATATTTTTTTATCATTTATTGAAGACTTTTCTAGAAGATGTTGGGTGTATCCGATCAAAAATAAGTCAGATGTGATGCCAGTTTTCAAAAACTTCAAAGCAAAAATTGAAGTAAAAACTGGTAAGAGAATCAAGTGTTTAAGAACAGATAATGGAGGAGAATATTACATCAAGGATTATGATGCATATTATCAACAAGAAGACATCAAAAGGAAAACTACTACACCATATACTCCTCAATAAAATGGTGTGGTAGAAAGGATGAATAGAGCGCTGCTGGAAAGAGTAAAAGATATGCACAAAACAACTAGTCTACCAAAGTACTTGTGGGAAAATACAGTTCATATATCATGCTATGTTGTAAATAGATCTCCATCAACAATAAATGATTTGAAGACACCGATGAGGTGTGGAGCGGAAAGCCATCTGATTACTCTTCTCTTCACATTTTTGATTGTCTTGAATACGCGATGTACAACGCTCAAGAAAGAACAAAGCTATATCCAAAATCTAGAAAAGACATTTTCTTGGGTTATGCTGATGGAGTTAAGGGGTATGGCTTCCACTACCAACAAGATCATCATCAACAGAGATGTGATATTTACAGAAGATCAACTGGAGAAAGAAGGAAATGATAGCATTTCAAAAAAAAGTATAGAGACTACAACAGTAAAATTTAAGATTCTTTTGAAGCAACATCAGAGCACGAGGTACCAGAACCCATTGAGTTTGAAGCTTCTGAAATTCGTCGATCAGCTCAAGAGAGAATAACTCCAGGTTGGCACTCAGAGTATGTTACAGTGAGTAACATTGCATACTGTCTTCTAACAGAGGATAGAGAGCCATCAATTTTCCATGAAGCTACAAAAGGTGTAAATACATCTTTATGGATGATAATAATGCAAGAAGAAATAGAAGTTTTGCATAGAAACAATACATTAGATATAATACCATTACCACATGGAAGAAAATCCATTGATAATAAATGAGTTTACAAGACCAAACGAGATAGCAATGATCAAGTGGAGCAGTATCATACGCGATTGGTGGTTAAAAGATATGCTCAGAAAGAATGATTGATTTCAACGAGATATTTTCTCTGGTGGTTCAACTTACAAAAATCAGAGTAGTCCTGACTATGTATGCTACTTTTGACCTACATCTGGAACAGTTGGATGTAAAAATTATATTTCTTCATGGAGAACTTGAAGAAGAAATTTATATGCTCCAACCATAAGGTTTTGCTGAAATAAGCAAGGAGAACCTGGTTTGCTGGTTGAACAAATCTCTATATGGTCTCAAACAGGCGCCGAGATGTTGGTATAATAGATTTGATTCCTTCATTTTTTACCTTGGGTAAAACAGATTCAGTTCAGACCATTGTACATATTACAAGAGGTTTGAAAATAATAACTTTATTATTTTATTGTTGTATGTGGATGACATGTTAGTAGCAGGCCCTAACAAAGATCGAGTCCAAGAATTAAAGGCACAATTAGCTAAGGAGTTTGACATGAAGGATCTGGGACCAGCAAATAAGATTCTAGGGATGCAAATACACCGAGACAGAAATAACAGGGAGATTTGGATTTTTCAGAAAAATACTTGATAAAAATCTTACGGCGGTTCGATATTGAAGATTGTAAGCCAATTTCTACCCCACTCCCTATTAATTTCAAGTTATCTTCATTTATGTGTCGTAGTAATGAAGCTGAGAGGAATGAGATGTCTCGAGTACCGTATGCATTAGTAGTGGGAAGCTTAATGTATGTCATGATTTGTACAAGACCAGACATTGCACAAGCAGTGGGAGAAGTTAGTCATTTTATGGCGAATCCTGGTAGAAAGCATTGTAATGCTGTTAAGAGGATCCTTAGATATATCAAAGGAACTTCAGATGCCGCATTATGTTATGGAGGATCAAAATTAGTTGTCAGAGGCTACATGGATTCAGATTTTGCAGGAGATATTGACAAAAGAAAATCCACTACAGGTTATGTGTTTGTACTTATAGGAGGAGCATTGAGCTAGATATCCAAGTTATCACTACAAGAAAAAAGGCCTTTACTGACACTAAGGTTAGTGACACTAGGCTAAAAGTGTCAGAAACGACGTGTAAATGGGCCTATTTCCGTGTTTTTCACTTAAATATCAATAATTACTGACACTATGGTATCAGCGATTTTAGTGTCAGTAATTACTATTACAATAGTATCAGTAAGAAATAAAAAAAAAAAAAACGCGTAGTCGTCCGGAGTCGAACCAACACCTCGCGGAAGTGACGTTTTTCGCATATATTACTGACACTAGAGTATCAGTAAATTTAGTGTCAGTAATTAATGATACCTTAGTATCAGTAAAAAAATTAAAAAAAAAAATTATTTCCTTAAGTCTGCTGGGACTCGAAATTGTAACCATTGATATAAATTTTTTTTTATTGTAAGGCTTTACCACTGGGCCAAATCGTGACTTTTGTTCCTTAAACCGCAGTTTATAAAAATATATATGTATTTGTCGGGTCAAAACCTGAACCGTAGTTACCAAATCAATCTTAGTAATTTAGGGTTCCTCTCATTCCCACCTTTTTTTTCATCGCGCAGCCTTTGTTTCCCCCTTCTTTACTCTCAAATATGAATCTCTCATTTGCAGATATTTAGAGCTTTTGGTTGGATGTTACCGGCGATCGCCATACCATTTTTGCTGGGAACCTCCCCAAATGCTTTGTTAATGGCATTAATTCCTCTGGGACAGTCAGTACTTTCTCTTGCATTGATAGAGTGTGGGGCAGGACTGGTAATAATTCTGATTCCAGACCCAGGGCGAAGAGAAAAAGGAAACCTTCTTCAAGAGCTGCAAGTAATACTAAAACAAGCCAGGGCAAACCAGAAAATGCTGCTGCCAACGGCAGAAGAAGTTATCAGTCCTGGGTAGAAGCAGATGGTGTTTTGTATGAGAAGCGTGACACAAGTGGCCCAAGATTTGGTGGATGGGATGACCTAGACGAGAAAGTTGGAAACCAAAGGCACAGAGCAGCTAGAAAACCACCAATTCAAATAAAAAATGAGCGTCCAAAGCAGCAGAAGAAAGGTAAACTGAGTAGGACATGAAGAATTAGAGAAACGCCATTGTTGTTGAGGGTGCTGATTGCTGTTTTCCCATTCTTGGGGTCATGGACTAAATTGCTTTTTTGATTCTCATTTGGCTCTCAACTCTTGGAATTTATTTTGTTATTTTTGCTTTGGGAAGCCTCATGTGCTGGGTCATCCTACTTGTAAGTTATTGAAAAGATAGAACAGTCGGTACCAAATGGAGATTGGATCACTGGAGTGACGCTTGAACGCTTCATGTGTATATATATATATATATATATATATATAGCCTTTTTTTTTCAGAAACAGATTCCAGTTTTGGACTTGTTTTAAAGCAGAAGTTTGTGAAGGTACTGGGAAATATAATGGAAGCTATTTATGTTGGCTCTCTTACTTGCACTCCTTGTATCTTATTCACATTCCTTTGTTCTTTTTCCAGGCAAAAAGGAGGACATGAGATGACCTTCAGATTAAGGTACCCAATATTATTATTATTATTATAGAAGATGAAACCCTTGTATCTACTAAATTTATTACTTCATTGTATTGTGTATTCATTTTCATTGTTTTGTAGTTGAAGAATTTACTTGGTATTACAAAATGAAGGAAATTCATGTAGATTGTCATACAACAAACCTTTCTCATATGTTGGTCGCAATGCCAACACTCCTAGTTGGTGATCGAGCGTCAATCCAATTTTTATTCCATCTGTTTGACGTAAAAAGATTGGTTGAACCATATAAATTTCACCAATAAGCACCGGATATAAGAGAGTAAAGTGTTGATTGCAACTATGAGTCTGCAGTAGAATTTCTTTGAACTTTTGTAATGGTACTGTCTTGTACTAATTTTCCAACCAACCATATTTTTGCCATTGAGCCCAGAACAGATGCTCATTGAGAGCAGACCCTTAACAAAAGCAAAAAGAAGGTATTTGCTAGGATGAAAAACATAATGCAGATGACTGAAGTCTCATTAGAAAACTTGAGAAAACGAATAACAAGCTCTTGGCTATGCAAAAGGTGACCGAGTTGTATGTGTTTCCGGGAAATTTAGATTCAATTCACCAAGTAGCTGGCTAGGTGACAAGTGGTCGAGCTCTTAGCAGTCATGTGACCCTATTCAAAAGTGGCCATTGACAGAGTTGACACAAGTAGTCGATTGGTGCCTCCAAATTTTACCCAAGAATTTTGTTTCCCCCTTCTTTACTAATGTTTTTTATGCTTGTTAAGAGCTGTTTTCCGAATTTGATAAAGATTGATTATGACATACCAATTTTTGGTATTACTTGGAAGTCATACTTAGACAAAGCAATTTGCGAAGAAATCATGGAATGTTACATTCTAGTACATTTTTAGCTTTGAACTTTTAGTTTCCAGGAATTCCATAATGAACAACTATCTTGTCATCTTGATTTGCTTCCTGCATTTGGAAACAGTATTAGATCATGTCATCTGATAAACTTCATCCGTTCATGAGATCCTTTTATTTCAGTTTTATGTCCGTCTATATATATATATATATGTGTGTGTGTGTGTGTGTGTGTGTTATTGATTTGTTTGTTTTGGTGATTATGTAGCGGTATGAAAGATACAACTTGTTATTATGGATGCCATTTGGTTTTTTATATGCATGCTCTTAGGTTGTTTGTATGGTTATTGTCAATAAGTGCTTTATGTGACAAAAATTAGATTAGGGTTATATTTTGTATTTTTATTTGGATGTATTTAATGTTTTTATTTATGAAGATATCGATTTTTTTTGGAAGTCCATCTAATTCTTAACATTTGGTTTATAATTTCAGATTTTGTGCCAGATATCATATTGTTGGGGGATTGTTGCAGGCTTCTCAACAAGTATCATGAATTTTGGTGGGGGCATGACATTTTGATGGGACTTTAAGAGTAGTTTTTGAAATATATATATGTTAATTTAAAGATTGTCTATGGAGTTTTTGTATTCATCATGTGATACTGTTGAATTGATTAATACGATTAATCTATTATATTGCGAATTTTATATAAATGTAATTTTTTAGTTTTTTATTTCATTGAGTTGGTATATATATATATATATATATATTTTATGATTAATTTAATTACAAAAAATAAGAAATATAATTGTGAAATAATACGATTTTTAAATTTTAAAAGATATTAACGGATATTGATACTATAGTAACAATAATTACTGACACTAAAAATCAAATATATGCGATATACTGATACTGCAGTAACAAAATTTACTGACAATATAGTATCACTAAATACTGATAATATAGTGTCAATAATTTACTGACACTAAAATAGTGTGAGAGATTACTGATACCATAGTGTCAATAATTTTCTGATACTACAGTATTAACGTTTACTGACACTAAGAATCACTGACACTAGAAACTAGTGTCAGTGATTTCTGGCTGCGGCAACACTGACACATTTATATAGTGTCAGTAAAACCCTTTACTGACACTAATTTAGTATCAGTAAAAGCCTTTTTTCTTGTAGTGTATAGAATGTTGTGGCTTTGTCTACAATAGAAGATGAATCCATGGTAGCTACACAAGCTTGCAAGGAAGTTATTTAGTTTCAAAGGTTATTGGAGAAGCTCAGACACAAATAATAAAAGATTCCATTATTTTGTGACAGTTAGAGTGCTTTGTATATTGCAAGGAATCCAGCCTTTCATTCAAGAACAAAGCATATAGGGGTACAATACCAGTTTATTCGTGAAGTAATGGAAGAATGCAATGTGGACTTGTTGAAGGTACACACCAATGAGAACCTTGCTGACGTAATGAGCAAGCCTATCAATACAAACAAGTTTGTATGGTGTAGATCCTCTTGTGGCTCAGCAGAAACGTAAGCAGCTTAAAGACGATAAAATATAATAGATGGTGTGGAAACTGATTGGTTCTCAATCAAGTTTCCAAGTGGGAGAATTGTTAAAAACTTTTTGGTGCTTTAGTAAAAAAGACACTGAAAAGTGTATATATAATAATATTAAAAATATATTAATTATGTGGGTGGGTCCCACATGCATAAAATAAAATAATAAAAAATTAAAATTCACTATTTACACAGTGAATCTCATGCCTATAAATAGAGGCTTTATTTCATTATTTTCTTCATTCCATCCTCAATCAAATCCTATGCATTTTAAGATAGAAAAGTGTTGTTTCTTTTTGAGAGTTTGTGAGAAAGTTATAATTCTCATATTATAAGAGAGTGTGAGATTATTCACTTCTTGTGGTTAGAGAGAAGTTGTAAAATTCTTTCACTATAGTGAAATTCTTCTACATTTATCTGTGTATGTTTCTCTCACATTGATGGTTTTACCACATTAAATCTGTGTCTCATTGTTTTATTTTATTGTTAATATTTATGGTAGGCTAAGCCTCCTAATTATTATTATACTGTTATATGTTAAGTAAAGCCTCATGAATCAACAATTATTCTCAATTTCACTTTACTTGTGTGCTAGTTTCAGCCCACGATCCCTAACAAATAATTGTTTGGGCAAAAAATTGGTGTCTATATTGTTAGGCATTTTTTGAACTTCGAAGTTTAGGCCCAATTCGGTATCGTTTTCTGTTTTTTCGAATTCAAAAAATTTAAATACGCGTTTGGTAATAAATCCTGAAAAATATGTTTGGTAATGTAAAATCCATTCTATACTTTTAACAAAGAAAACAAAAAATAAAATTCATTGTTTTCATTGTTTTACCATAGTAAATCCTTCAACAACAACAACAATGATAATAATAATATAATAAATTATTACATAATAAGAAAATAGTAATATTATTATTATTTAATAACACTAATACAAATAATAATAACTATTTTATTAATGTTATTAAATAATAATAATTATTATTATTATATTACTTTTTCCTATTATATAACGATATAATAATAACAATAAAATGATTAATTATAAAATAATAATTTGATAATAAAATTATTAATTATTACTTAATATTTAGTTTATAATTTTATTGTAATAAGATATTATACCGAATAATTTTTTTTTTTTTTCCATTTTCAAGATTATTATTTTGAAAATAATAATGAACACATTCTTGAATTTTGAAAATAAATTCAAAAATTATAGTTTCATTCTCATTTTTGTTTCATAAAAACATCAATTGAAAAATAATAAGTGAATATAAAAGAATATTAGGTACATAAATAATTCAAAATAACCAGAAGTTAAAAAAAATAATAATAAATAAACAGAAAAGGGCACAGCTAGCTTGCAAATAATTTGGGGACTGAGTTGAATTTTGGGTCCTACTTGTGATTCTATTCCACGAGACAATACTCATTGTATTTTTGGGACCATCATTGAACTATATGATAATTTTCACGAAAAAATTTAATGAATTTGTTGTTTAGTATTCATAAGTTCTTAGCATATACTTTGTGTTAATACATATTTAAAAAAAAAAAAAATTTAATGATAATTCTATTGACGGCTGATTTTCGTTACAAGGTAAATTGGTAAACTCACTCCTCGAACGATCCTCCCTCAACTGTCAATTTGTTTGGTTTGGGGACCAAATACGAACTTAGCAAAAGATGAGAAAACACACGGATAAAACAGAAGGTTTAACGTGGTTCGGCGGAATGGATCCAACCTACATCCACGGGCACAAGGGAAAATGAAGTTTTTATAACGTGGTCAGGTAGGACCGACCTCCTTATCTCTCAAGCTCGTTTGACCGACCTCTTACTTGTTCTTGCTTACAATAAGCTTTTGCTCCATTTATACAAGTTGTGCAATAAAATTAGCTAACCCCTTACAATGAATTCTCGATCCCTTTATATACTAGGGCAAATTCTATTGTTCCACCGCCTATGACATCAGCTCATGTCACATGTCATCATTTGCAGTAGCAACTCTCCTTTACTTCCCACAATTTGGCCAATCAGAACACTTCCTTTTCTGTCTCTGCACTGACCTATGGCAGCCTATGGCGGGTCTGCTCTGCTATATTTCTGTCACTGTACCGGCCTATGGCGGGTGGCAGAAGCTACTTTCGATAAGAACCATTGCTTTTTCTCATACGAGAGATCAGGTTACTGTAAGTCATTCCCTGGGACCAGGGCTGAAGCGAATGACCACCACGACCCAAGTGCTTTGTTGAATCTGATATCTTCTCATTAGGTCGGGTATGATCTGTTGACCTGATCCTCATTCTGACACGAGGCTCTGAATGCCGAGATGCTTTAAGAGTCTGATACTGAGGTGATCTGACCTGACCACCTCGGATCTGACTTCTTCGGACCTGATCACCTCGGACCTCACCACCTCAGACCTGACCACCTTGGACCTGACCACCTCGGACTTGACCACCTCGGACCTTACCACCTCGGGTCAATCTTCCAATCTATCCCCAAGTTCTGTCTCGGGTTACCTCGGGCTCGGGTCATGATCTCTTCTAGGTATCACTTCAGATTCATGCCCTTCTATCTGACTTCTCATTCTCACAAAGACCTTGAAATTTTACCTTGCCAAGTGTAAAACTCATTTTACCATTCCTTGGGATTCTGAATTCTTGGGAGCCTAAAAATCACGTTCAACATCTGTCTCATAGCTCTCAGTATAAACGAGTTAGCGAGTTGGTATCGGGAACTATAAGAAAGATGGTGGTGCATGAAGCCGGAAACCGATCTGGTGTCCTCGGGCTGATACTCCATTCTGATCTAATCCAAAATCTCAAGTCTGCCCCATCTCCCAGTAGGTATCACAACTTCAAGCTTCAATGCTTCTTGTGAAAATCCACGTCGGGTTCAGAACCCAGATCCAGAACCTCTGCTTCTGATCCATACTTGGCCATCTCTTCCACGGCTTCCGTACTTTAAGAAGCTCATCTCGTGCAACCTCATGACACGCTGCAATCCCAGAGGGATATGATCTGAAATGATCTGCAAAAATAGAAAATAGGCCACGAGGGAAAACTCATCTCCTCAGGCTATTATTAAAACAATAAGGCCTGAAGGGAGAAACTCCGACCCCGAGCAATCACAAGTCACTTGGTAGCAAATGAGACCGGAAATGGCATCAAACTTCACATCATCCCCTAAAACAAAATCAAGATAAAAAAACAAAATGAGGGTGACTTAGAACATACTCCGTACTGACCAAAAAGAACAACAAGGGAGCCTGAGACAGCGTCCTGCCCCATGCCACCCAAAATAATAATTTTGAATCTTAATGTTCAATGTCCCGGCGAACCAAGCTAGGGATCGAGGGGGTGGCCAATAGCCATGAGACTCTCCTCATGCTAAGCAAGCCCCGATGATACACAATGGGGCCGAAGCTACGAGGGCATTCTCTCTCGCCATTAACGGCATACCCGAGGTTACACAATGTGATAACCAAAACTACGGGGGCATTATCCCTCCCAGTTAATGGCATATCCAAGGTTACACAATGGGATAGCCGGAGCTACGGAGGCATTCTCCCTCCCCGTTAACGGCATACCCGAGGTTACACAATGGGATAGCCGGAGCTATGGGGCATTCTCCCTCCCGTTAACGGCATACACAATGATACAAAAGCCACGAAGGCTCGTACGCTTAAGCTCCTCAAAAGTACAAGTCATTGGGTTATGAAGCTTCGCCCCGAAGGTTTGATAATGACACCGGGGATTGGTGTGCCACGAGTTTCACGCTTTTCCCATATATCCTTCAGTCCTTCATGCGTCCTGAATTCCTCAAAGGTGCAAGTCATGAGAGGTTGACGCTCCAGCCCGGGGGTTTGATAATGAGACCAGGGATTGGTGTGCCGCGGGTTTCACGTCTTCCCAATATGCCTTTCACCCCTTGATGTCTCCCGACCATGAGTATCTCACAAAAATATTAAACATGTCTTTCACATCAAAATAAATAACAAGAATAAGGGAACAAGTTTTTATTTAACATGGAAAGTCTTATTTATATTCAAGGGATCTACTACCCACTTACAACTCTTTGAGGGTCATTTTAAGAGAGGCTCTTTTGAAAATATCCCCTCAGCACATCGGTATTTCAGGGCTTATTGACCCGGGTACCATCCAGCTACTTCAAGCGATAAGTACCAGACCTGGTGACATTACTAATGGTGCTGCCTCATCCTCATGACCTCATGATCAACCTACTCACTGAGGTAGCCGTTCCTCACCAGGTCCTCCATCTGCTCCTGCTGGTCCTTGCTTCCATTCGTGGCATGTCTCATTATCTTATGGTGTAAAAAATAAGCCATATTGTTTATTTTCTCATTCGGAAACTTCCTCGGGTCAGGCTCAGTTAATAGACCCTTATCATGGATCTCTCAAACTATCTGCGCCAGAGACTGATGAGCGGAAAATATATCAATATTTACCGCCCCCTTTACCTAATATTTTGTTTAGTTTCTCGGGTTTGATGAACGTTTTGATGTGTTTTAGTTTATTTTGCAGATAAAATAAATTCGGGACTCAATTGAATCAATCATGATGAAATATGGAATAAATAATGGAAAAAACTGGACTTGACATTTGGATTTTGGAGGTTGGAAACTTGAAATGGCGTTCTAACGAAGTACAATTTCAGAAATTCCAACTTTACGCAATTTTCGTATTTTGGCCATAACTTTCTACTCCAATATCGGATTGAGGTGATTCAAGTTCCAGATTAAATAAGACTCAAAGATCTACGATTTTTCAGTTCATAATAATTTCGAATTCGGAAGATTTCATGACCGAAATGGATGAAACATCCGGAAGTGGTTTATGTGTAATTATTAAAGTCATTTTCAAAATAAAAAAATAATGAAAATTGTCAAACTTCCACCAAACATGCTTGCATGTTTGGTGGAGGATTTGGTGTCATGTTTGGTGGAGAAATTAGTGGAAAAAATGGTGGAGAAATTGGTGAAGGAAAAATTTTGCCTATAAATACCAAGCCATTTCATTTGTAAATTTCATATCTTCTTCTATGTAATTCCTTAAGAATACTAAGAAGATTGTATCTTGTTTGTTTATTTACAACTTTCTGTATTTAATTTCAACTTTCACACTTTCTTTTCTTTACTTTTCAGTCTTTACTTTCTGTAATTTACTTTTACGCACAATACTTTCCTTTCTTTACTTTTCAGCAATTTACTTTTCAGTAATGAGGAGGTAACTCCCCCTTGCTGGGGTAAAAGGTAAAACTTTTATTACTAATATTTAGATTAATCTTCCTTAAATATAATATATAAACTAGTTAAAACGTGACTTAATGATGATACTGCCTTATGGTCGGTTGGTAAATATTGAAATTGGTTTTAACCTGACTAAACTGGATACCGCCTGATTGGTCGGTTGGTAATTAATTATTAATTTGACTTAATCTGGATACCGCATATATGGCTGGTTGGTAATTATCATGCAAAGTTAATATATTATATTAAGAGATATATCTAAAATAGAAGTAATAAAAGTGGACCTTTTACCTCAGTATTTTCTTTTATTATAATTTTACTTTATTTATTTTTTAGCAATTTACTTTCAGCATTTACTTTTCAGCAATTTACTTTCAGCATTTACTTTCAGCATTTAATTTTCAGTATTTAATTTTCAGCATTTACTTCCCGTTATTTACTTTTCAGTATTTAATTTCCAACAATTTACTTTATGTCTTTTATTTTATTTAAGATTTTACTGCCCGTAAATATGTTTCGTAACTAAGTCAGTTATCTGGGGTTGTGATGAATTCCAATATCACCGGTTAATAAGGGGTTATTTTATAGTTTGGGTAATATAAAGGTTTATTTATTGAGCTTTAGTCTTAATACTTTTTGTTAACTGGCCATTAATAAGATTGATTCGGTAAACTTGAAATGAACTTGGAAAATGGATTTTAGGTTTAAACCCTACACTTAATAGACCACGATCTTCCTTGAGGATATATACCCTTTACTAGATTTCCTTACAGGATAGGAATATACCTGTCGGGCGGGGGTAGCCATAATTGGAAGTTAATCTTAATGAATTCAGATAACTTGGTTGAAATATGAATATGATTAATTAAGTTACATTGGGTATTTGTTTCTGACCATCGGAAGAGGCTTTTGCATAATTTCGTGTTCCAGGTTAATAATCCGATATATTACACAAACGTAAAATAACCACCTCATCTTTTAAAAAGATATTGGAAAGATTCACAACCCTGGATAATTTAATAGTATTGAATTTTCCTCAATTTCCTTTTGCACAATTTTTTCTGTTTTAAGTTTAAAGTCACCACACAATCAAACAATCAATCCATTAGATACTTGTAAAAATTTGGCTTCATTAATTAATAGCTTAGGTATTAAGTCCTCGTGAGATTTATACTTTTTATACTACTTGAACGATACGTGCGCTTGCGTTATACGCGTGTGATTGCACCGGTCAAGTTTTTGTTGTTGTCGTTGCATCGGACTTATTTATCTTTCACTATTAGTTTTGAGGTTGGATACGTTACTTGTATCTAATTTCTTTTTACTTATTGTTGTTGTTTTCTTTTATTTTAGGTTCTCAGTCACTACATGAGACGAACCAGAAGCTTTCAAATTCATCCGCTTGACCCTGAAATTGAAAGAGCCATCAGACAGTTGAGAAGGGAAAGGCGAGAAGGCCAATAAGAACTGATCAACATGGAACCTGAACCTTTGGAAGTTGCACCACCAATTCCCATTCGAGACAGAACCATTCTGGTGGTTGATGGCTTCATTTCCTGTCCTGTACTTCCTCCCTTACCAGCAAATGCGTGTGACATCAAAACATGCATTCAGATAATACAGAAGTCAGTTCAGTTTAGGGGGAATACTGTTGGGTTTTCTAGGTCAAACCAAGATCAAATTAAGCAAGAAATTATGTGAATACGCAAAGTAAAGTAGCGGAAAATACTCACTTTGATCGGCTAAGTGGATGTATGAGACAACAAAATTTTCCTCCTTTGTGAAGTGCTCCAAGATTTCCTTTGATGTATGTTGAGCTTCCAAGCTTCCAATCTTTGAATCTAGAATTCCAAACTCATGGGAAAAATTTCCCTATCACCTTTGTATAACTTTTTATGTGCTAGCAATGGAAGAAATTTGCATCAAAAATCTTCCTTGTGTTCTTATTACATTAGACAAAATGCAAGAAGAAGGGAGAGAGTGAGAGTCACGGTTTTGGTTGGAGAGAGAAGAAAAAATTGAGTGAAGTGAGTTGATTTTTCAAAACCAAAACCATATACCAAATATCTAAAGTTGGTAAAAGGTCACTCAACTTTCAATTGTGTAAGAAACAAGTCACCATCAAATCTACACTAACTTCCATCACCAAAAAGGCAAATGATTGACTAGTGATGTGACTTGTGGGCCACACCTGAATTCAAAATCCGAGTGGGCCCGCAAACACTCCCGGGCTCAGGTTTGCTAATTCCAAATTAACGAATTTCCGTTGCGACGTAATGAAATCAAATTTAATTAAATAATTATGCCTAGTAAAATTACTATTCACGTCGCTTGCGAATTAATTCTAAATTAATTCGTTTGCCCGAATTAAAATCTAATTTTTCTTCCGTTATGAAATCTAATTTCATTTAATATATCGAATAAAATATTTTACTGATTAATTCCAAATTAATTGTTCTCTCTCTTTAAATTGTATTTTATCCCAGATAAAATCTCTCCGTAATTAATCCTAGATTAATTTTCTCTCTCATCTAATTAATCCCAGATTAATTATGTTCGAGTCATACTTCATCGGTGAATCTTCGGGAAGCGACCCATGAGATCCCTGGATATGTTGGCAGTAAATCCGGTTGTCGGAATATCTGAACACGTTCGTACCCAGTACCACGTTCTTACAGATTTACAAGACATGGTTGGCTTCTAGCAAAGCATCGTGCCTACCCAATTCTCCAGAAATATTCTTTTATGAAATATGTAATCTATGACAGGCGTAGTATACGTAGTATTGCGTATAGCGATCCAGTATCAGATGTCACATGTTAGGCCTGGGGCTGGAATTGCGTCTTCCCCGTACGAAGCATATATCAGATCTCTGGTAACTAGTCTCTATAATCGGATAAACATGACCTAGTCATATTATCCCGATGATTGCAGTACTTAAGAGTACTAGTTCCGTATCCTACGTGATCATCATCTCCATATGACTGAAGTGATACTTCCATCTTGACATCACACAAATACAATTATGCTCTGGGTCATAATTGTCCAACAATCTCCCACTTGGCCTATAGCCAATCACTCAAGTGTCATACACTTGAACTATGTACGGGTCGCTCAAACTTCTGCTGAGAAACTACTTTCTTCAGCGGATTTGCAAGATTATCATCTGATGTGATTTATTCGATCATCACATCGCCACGATGTATGATCCGATGAATCAGCTGAAATAGTTGAAGTACATATTTAGATCATTGATGAGACCATTAATTCTTTAGCCTGTGCTGTAGCCTAGCTCAACCGCTAACAGAACTATACCTAATCCAATTAGGATTATTTAGATCCAAAAATGCTTCTTTTGATGCCTCAATTGCAGCAATGTTCCGCTTTTGTTATTTATTCGGCATCAATATCTTGCTTGGAAGATTTCCAGCTTACTGTTCCGTTATTCAAACTATATAGTACCCTTATTACGACTTGCTGTCGTTTTTTCGGTTTGGAAACTTACAGCGGTGAACCCAGTCATCTCAAGTTCTCTTTCTCCATAGTTTAAGAAAGTATCCTTAGTTCGTCTAAGATACTTAAGGATGTTCTTAAAATCAATCCAGTGACCATCACTTGGATTGGCTCGATTGTGACTCCTTATGCTCAAAGCATATGAGACACCATGTTACATACATATATTTCAATGTACAAGTTCTCGGAGAGTGCCAACAACTTTTAGATCTATCCCAGTAGATCCTTATTCCTAGAATAAAGGTTGCATCTCCCAAGTATCTACGGAGAATTTTCATGAAATCCAAGCTTTCACCGATTGTATTATGGGAATGTCATTTCCAAGAAATGATATGTCATCATTATATAGGACAATCATTGTCAGTGCGCTCCCAGTGACCTTCTTATATACACAAGAATTTTTTTCCTTTTGAATTAAATCATATACCATTATGATTGCATCAAAATGTTGGTTCCAAGAACGCAATGCTTGCTTCAATCCATAAATGGATCAAATTAACTTGCAAACCTTGTTTGCATATTTTGGTATGATAAAACCGTCAGGATGTTTGTAAACATCCTCCAAAAGGTTTCCGTTTAAGGAAAGTGATTTTGACGTTCAGCTGCCATATTTCATAAATGAAACATGCAGCATTAGCAAGCATTATCCAAATGGATTTAATCATGGCAACGGATAAAAGGTTTCGTCGTTATCGACACAATGTTGATAACGATACCTTTTTCGCTACAAGCCTAGCTTTGTACGTTTATATGTTGCCATCCATGTTTGTCTTCCTTGAAGACTCATATAGTACCAATAGGCACAATGCCTTTCGGTACAACAACCAGTGTTCAAACTTGGTTGGTATACATGGAATCCATTTCGGACTTCATGACACTTTACCATGAAAGGAGTCGATACCTTCTATCACTTCCTCATACATAGCCGATTCGTCTTCCTTAATAAGATTGACATCTTCATTAGGTGAGATCAGAAACCCATACCTCCCAAGTTGTTTTCTGACTCTCTCCGACTTACGGGTTCTTGTGTATTTGAAGATTATTGGTACATTTTCATCCCTGATGAACTGTTTGTGTTCCGTTAAGGAGTCGGTGTCTTGAACAGTATTACACCGATTTTCATCGATTTTACTTTCCTCCCACTTACCACTGCATATAGGTATTCCTCTTAGGATAACCGCATGGAGAGCAACAATTACATTGTTCTCTTGTGAGTTATATAAGTACTATACTTTGGTTTCCATAGGATAACCAATTACAAATTAGGCACTTATCCGATTTGGGTTATAGTTTGGTATCATCCAAACGTATGCCCAACATACCCAAATCTTCAAGAATGAGAAACCTAGTTTCTTTCCTGTTCATATCTAATATGAAGTCTGTCTAACAGATTTTTATGGAACCTTATTCAAAATAAGTATTGCACTGTTTAATGCGTATCCCTAGAAGGAAAATGGTAGCTCAGAGCGACTCATCATTAACCTTATCATGTCCAACAAAATTCGGTTTCTCCGTTTGGACACACCACTCAATTGAGGTGTTCCGGGAGGAGTCCACTGTGAAAGAATACTATAATCTTTCAGGTAATCGAGAAACTTATTGCTTAAGTATTTTCCACCATGGTCTAACCGTGACGGTTTAATATTTTAGTCGGTCTGTCTGTCTACTTCGTGTCGAAACTCTTTGAATTTATCAAAAGTTTCTGATTCGTGTTCCAAAAGAAATACATAACAATAACACGATGCCATATCTGTAAAGGTTACGAAGTGTTCATATCCACCTCTAGCCTAGCTAGATATGGGCCCACTTACGTCACTATGAACAAGGGCTAATAGATCGGTGGCACTTGTACTTTTACCAAGTAAAAGGTGTTTTTAGGCACTTTGCCTAATAAAATATATTCGTAGACATCATTTGATTAGAATCAAATATGTCATAGTACCCACTCTTCGAAAGTGTGGATATACGAGTCTTGTTAATGTGTCCCAGACAACAATGCCACAAATAAGTCTCCTCTGATTAAATCAATTTGAGCTATTTGTTTGTCATGTTATACGTTTGAGATTCATTTATATTCAAAATATAAATACTGTTATTCACATCTAATGTGCTTATCTCAATATCATCTTTATAAACAAAACACTTATTGTTCTAGAATCTAAAGGTATACCCGCAACGGGTTAAACTTAGATATAGAGATAATGTTTCTAGTCAAACTAGGTACATTATAACAGTTTCCTAATTTAAGTACATGCCCCAAGAGCAGTTCCAAAACTTAGGTTTCTACAGCGACTCTCGTCCCGTTTTCGACTCGCAGGTCAATCTCAACTGAAGTCAGTCTCCTGCTAATCAGCAGATTCTGCACATCATTACATATTTATGTATAACACTTAGAATCAAAAATCCAATTTTGAAACTAACAGTGAACATGTTTAAACATACTTGAAGCCGGAGCCTTGCTCCGTCTTCACTTCCTTCATGTCTGCCTTGTTCATATGGCAGTCACGCTTCTAGTGACCCTGTTTGCCACAGTTTAGGCAGACATATTGGGATATGTCCTTTGTCTTCCCAGAAGACTGTGATGATTTTGCCTTTGCCCCTTTTAGAAGCTCTAGCTCTGCCTCTTTGAGCATAGCCATCAATTCTCCAAGAGTTTACTCTTGGTTCATAATGAACCTGCACTAGCTTTCGGGTAGAGACTATAAGATCAAATCTTTGGTAGTCTCGGCCACATAGGTAATGCCCAGCTAACTAGCTGATCGATGTCAGCAATCATCTGCGACATCTAGTGCTTGAAGATGTACCATCTGACATACGCGAGCGAAAGAGCTTATTTTGCAATTCGTACTTCTAAGATCTAAGGTTAGATCTATGAAGATCTTTAATTTCAACATCATGGTATAAGGATCTAATCCTTAGTTTTGACGACAAAATTAAAGTGTCATTGCATTAAGCATAAATGATTGAGCATTAACGTTATCATCACCATGAGTCTTCCAAAACTCATGCTCCACTATTTGCTCAACTCCGAGCTTAGGCCCGAGACGTCACTCTATCAAATAAAGTAACTTCTCGGTTCCCATGACTATCTTGAGGTTCTATTCCCAATTTGAAAATTAAAGCCGCTTAAAGACATTTTCCCCAAGATTATGTTCTAAATGCTAATCTTTTAGTTATCTTGATTCCAATAGTCCAACTATCCAATCACGATTTCGGGTACAATCGAATATAATGATTACTATAGTCTAACTATATAATCAACTACTATTTGATTGGTTAAATTCAAATATATTGATTACTATAATCCAATTATATAATCAACTATAAATGAAGTAGTTTGAATACAGTCCAACTGTTTAATTTAAAACAACAATTAAATATTAGTCCAACTAATATATATTAAATAATGATGAAAAATGAAATGAGCGCGTATTGGCAAGTATCTAAACGAAATTACAATTTAATACTTGCCTCCCACTATTTTTCGGCGAGCCTCTAACCCTCTGTTGAGTACTCGGGAAACCTAATTTCCTAGTGGGCTAGGATCCCGTTAATAACACACAACCTTGACTTTGGCCAATAAGCTGTATGATATTTAACTAGGTAGATCTCTAAGATCAATTGGATCTCATCCAATTCCTAGATCCAGTAGGTGGACATCCAAGTCCGAAACATATATCTAATATATGCCAATATATCCAATATATTCCCTAACCTTTTTCCTCTGAATCAACTAAGCCTTGGCTTTGGCACAACAAGCTTACTGATTCCAGTAAGCGCGGACCCATTGACCTTGGAAAGCTTCGTAATCAATGTTGATGGACAATAAGTGATCTTGACTTTGGCCAACAAATCACAACTTGGACAAGACATGCGATATGGAACAAAGCCTTCATGATTCAAACACATCCGCGATAGACAAAGGTCTTGACTTTGGCCAACAAACCAGTGCCAATCTTGGATCTCGAGAGAGAATCATTCAATGGAAGGAAAACACTTAATATTTATTGAGGATTTTTCGCGTAATTGGCAACTAATTAATTATCTTTGAGTAGGTCTCATCATACACCCTTAAACATGCATTCTAAATGCATAATAAAGTGCGGTAAATAAATTAATAATGATATGCGAATGGATATCTCACAAATTGTTCCTAGATCAAATCACTCCATTTCCTCTCCCCGGCTAGCACTATTCTTACTTCTACCCGATTACATAACACTTCTAAAGAAACCTCATTTACATTGAGGGGAATATGTGAGAAGAGAAATACAAAGAGAAAAGAGGTAATAGGCTGGACACGCAGGTCCAATTTAATAAATTCTAAATTTATTACAACAATTTCCAAAATTGCCCTCAGCCATCTAATATCCATCCGATATACATTATTCATACATCACATCCATGTATTCACACAAAGCATGTTATCAATCAGTCTAATCCAATTAATTAATCTTTGATTAATGACCATCCAATGTTCAAACAACGATTTGATTTGGGCGAGTCCAACTCGTTTAAGAATAAGTACTCAAAGTACGTATTCTTGAATTATATGAAACTACAATTTAAATCCAATTTAATTTGTATTCAATACTAATTCTTTATTTAATTCCAAATTAAATAATTACACTTTATTAATGAGTCTTTGCGACTTAAATTCTAAATCTAATCTTAAGGGGTCTCAAAGCCCAATTAACATTCAATGTCAATTTAATTAAAGTCCAATGAGCTTTCAATTAATTTATAAGGCATGGACTTTGGCAACCAAAGCCCAATAAGGAATCACCCTTTGCCACAAAATTAATTTTGGCCCATTAGGCCCAATTAAATTATAAAGGCCCGATAATCATATTTGGACTTTATGGAAATGATTTTAGGCCCAATTGGATCCAACCAATTATCCTAACCAAACTTGGCCCAACCAAGCCCATTAAGCCCAAATACAACATTATTAGCCCAATTCTAAATTAAGCCTAATTAATTAAATTCCAATATTCCAAATATCACAATTTAATTAACTAAAGTGTAGAGCCATAATTAATTAGTTAAATTTATATTTCCAAAACACCAATTATACCAATTAATCATGCTTTATTATTATCAATTCATGTCCAACATAATTGAAACAAAATCAATTCATTTCCATGCTATACATGTCACGACAATTAGGGATTTTTCTTAATTAATTTTGATTTCAATCCAATTAAATCACAAATCAATTTATCCATCATTTCAAACACATCCAATGGTCTAAAAATCAAAATCACCATGACATAATGTTCATATCGCATTCGGCCAAGCTAATGCATTTGGGGAAAATTAATACAATTAATTTTTCTTCAAATTGATTATACATAACCCTAAGTTATCAATATATAAGTATATTCAAACAAATAATTTGATCAAATCATGCTTAAATCAAAAATACCCAAATAAAGATTAAGAACCCTAAATTCAATTTCATGCTCAATTATGGCTCTGATACCATTGTTGGGTTTTCTAGGTCAAACCAAGATCAAATTAAGCAAGAAATCATGTGAATACGCAAAGTAAAGTAGCGGAAAATACTCACTTTGATCGGCTAAGTGGATGTATGAGACAACAAAATTTTCCTCCTTTGTGAAGTGCTCCAAGCTTTCCTTTGATGTATGTTGAGCTTCCAAGCTTCCAATCTTTGAATCTAGAATTCCAAACTCATGGGAAAGGTTTGCTTATCACCTTTGTATAACTCTTTATGTGCTAGCAATGGAAGAAATTTGCATCAAAATCTTCATTGTGTTCTTATTACATTCGGCAAAATGCAAGAAGAAGGGAGAGAGGGATAGTCACGGATTTGGTTGGAGAGAGAAGAAAAAATTGAGTGAAGTGAGTTGATTTTTCAAAAAAAAAACCATATACCAAATATCTAAATTTGGTAAAAGGTCACTTACCTTTCAATTGTGTAAGAAACAAGTCACCATCAAATCTACACTAACTTCCATCACCAAAAAGGCAAATGATTGACTAGTGATGTGACTTGATGTGACTTGTGGGCCACACGTTAATTCAAAATCCGAGTGGTCCCGCAAACACTCCCGGGCTCAGGTTCGCTAATTTCGAATTAACGAATTTCCGTTGCGACGTTATTAAATCAAATTTAATTAAATAATTATGCTTAGCAAAATTACTATTCACGTCGCTTGCGAATAATTCGAAATTAATTCGTTTGCCCGAATTAAAATCTAATTTTAATTCCGTTACGAAATCTAATTTCATTTAATATATCAAATATATTATTTTATCGATTAATTCCAAATTAATCTTTCTTTCTCTTTAAATTGTATTTTATCCCAGATAAAATCTCTCCGTAATTAATCCTAGATTAATTTTCTCTCTCATCTAATTAATCCTAGATTAATTATGTTCGAGTCATACTTCATCGGTGAATCTTCAGGAAGCGACCCATGAGATCCCTGGATATGTTGGCAGTAAATCCGGTTGTCGGAATATCCGAACACGTACGTACCTAGTACCACGTTCTTACCGATTTACAAGACATGGTTGGCTTCTAGCAAAGCACCGTGCCTACCCAATCTTCGAGAAATATTCTTTTAAGGAATATGTAATTTATGTCAAGCGTAGTATATGTAGTATTGCGTATAGCGATCCAGTATCAGATGTCACATGCTAGGCCTGGGGCTGGAATTGTGTCTTCCCCATACGAAACATATATCAGATATCTGGTAACTAGTCTCTATAATCGGATAAACATGACCTGGTCATATTATCCCGATGACTGCAGTACTTAAGAGTACTAGTTCCGTATCCTACGTGATCATCATCTCCATATGACTGAAGTGATACTTCCATCTTGACATCACACCCAATACACTACGATTCTCAGTATACCCAGAAGAGGCGTACACATAACCTGTTAAAGCCCTGGACGACCAAAACCAAAGTATACTGATTGTCGCAAGTATTAGCGATGTAAGTCTCAGGTTAAAACCAAATACACCTACCCTGATTTGGACTTCCATAGACACTTAGTCATACTACCAATGGAATTCCGATGGGTCTATCCAGAGCGAAGCTGTTTCCGTACCATCGGTAAACACAACCTCCTATTACACTTGCATGAGTATCCAATACCCAAGTATATGTGAACTATGCCGTTATTCTCCCATAACACGCACAAGTGCAATACTAGTCTATTTCGCATTATCGATGTCCAATCTCGATAATACTACGGCTAGGGATATTTTAATGATTAAACCTTAGTGGATTAATACTGTCTCATATCTTATTAATCCGGAACTAATCATATGGACTTTTATCATTTATATATCCCGGTAATCCAATTACAAATGATAAAAGAGCAATTTTCTTTATCACATAGTTAATTTGTACAACAACATAATGTTATGTACAAATAGTGATGCTATGGGTCATAATTGTCCAACAAATACAACTGAAGATCCTAATGCCCACATCAGCAACTTCCTGGAAGTTTGTGGCAATTTCAATTACAACCGAGTAGCTGAAGAAGCAATGAGACTGTGTGTTTTCCTATACTCCTTGAAAGACAGAGCTAAAGCTTGGCTACATTCACTACCAACAGGTTTCATCACAACTTGGAACACTCTAGCCACCAAATTCCTTGCAAAGTATTTTCCACTAGCCAGAACTGCAAAGCTTAGGAATGACATCATATCCTTTGTGCAACATGACTCAGAATCCCTCTACGAAGCTTGGGAAAGGTACAAAGATTTACTCAGGAAATGTCATCACCATGAGATTGCAAAATGGCTACAAGTCCAAACCTTCTATAATGGACTTTATGGAATAATGAGAACCACAATTGATATTGCTGCTGGAGGAGCTTTGATGGAAAAATGAGAAGATCAGGCCTGGGACTTAATTGAAGAAATGGGCAACAACAATTCTTTATGGCCAACAGAAAGGAGCATGATCCAAAGAATCGCAGGAATTTATGAAGTTGGAGCCAACACAGCACTGAATTCTAAGCTGGATATAATTTGCAAAAATCTGGAAACTCTTAACATGAAGGTTAATGGTGGATCCACAAGTTCACCATTTGGAGGAGCACCAGAGTCATAATCTTACAACCAACAAGAAGAAACAGTGAATTATGTCAACAATTTCAACAGACAGGGAAACAATCCATATTCCAACACCTACAACACATGGTGGAGGAATCATCCCAATTTCGCATGGAGCAACAATTCAGGGCAAAAAAACTATCCATCACCTGGATTCCAACAACAAAACAAATGCCATGAGCATGAAAAAGAACCAAGAATAACAAAAGTGCTGGCCTAGTTGAAAAAGGAAGAAGCAAAATACGATGCCTTAGCAGCTATGGTTCAAAATCAAGTAGCATTGAATCAAAGCCATTCAGCTTCTATTAAAGCACTAGAGAATCAAATAGGACAATTGGCCAATGCTCAGAGTTACAGACCGCCAGGTAATCTTCCCAGCAACATAGAACCAAATCCAAGGAACCGATGGAATGAGCAATGTCAAGCCATTACTTTGAAAAATGGTACAGAAATCAACAAAGATGTTGGAATCAATGCATCCATTGAAGAATTTCCAAAAGAAGTAGTTCCACAGATGGAGGAAAAAGAAGCAAAGGAAAAAGATCAAGAAATAATCACTCTACCTCCACCTTTTCCACAGCGTCTCCAGAAGAATAAACTAGACAAGCAGTTTTCTCGATTCCTGGAGATCTTCAAAAAGCTGCATATCAACATTCCATTTGCAGAAGCTTTGGAACAAATGCCTAGCTATGTCAAATTCATGAAAGACATTCTTTCACGAAAGAGAAGATTGAGAGATTACGAGACATTAGCATTGACAGAAGAATGCAACGCTGTCATCCAGAGGAACCTTCCCCCAAAGTTGAAAGATCCTGGAAGTTTCACCATTCCTTGCATCATATGAGAACATAACTTCGGTAGGGCTTTGTGTGATGTAGGTGCAAGTGTTAACTTGATGCCTTTTTCTATTTTCAGGAAATTGCATATTGGAGAAATAATGCCCACCTCAGTCTCTTTGCAACTTACTGATAGAACGCTCGTATTTCCGAGAGGTGTAGTTGAAGATGTGCTGGTTAAGGTTGACAAATTTATTTTCCCAGCAGCTTTTATTGTCCTTGATATGGAGGAAGACGAAGACATGCCGATCATCCTCGAGAGAACATTCTTGGCTACAGGTCGAACCATTATTGATGTACAAAAATGAGAACTAACCATGAGGGTACAGAACCAATAAGTAACATTCAATGTTTTCAAAGCCATGAATTTCCTGGATGACGAAAAGAAGGAGGAATGTTTCAGACTTGATGTGAGACATAGTACCATCCAGATCTCCAATGCAATGCAAAGTTCTAATGACAAACTGTCTGTGGAGCCTGAAGATAAATTGTATTGCGTACTAAAGAAGCCTATTCTTGCACTACAAGCAACAAAAGAGAAACAGTTCCACCAGCTCAAAGAATTGGAGGAATTTCACATACAGCCTTTTGAGAATGCTAAACTGTACAAAGAAAAGGCCAAAAAGAGACATGATTAGAAGTTAGTGCGCATACAACTAGAACCAGTGCAGAAGGTACTGTTAAACAAATCAAGGTTGAAACTCTTCCCATGGAAGCCAAAATCACGGTGGTCAGGTCCATTCCTAATCACCAAAGTTTTACCAGATAAAGCCATTGAGTTACATTATCCCAACTCCAACAAAATATTCAAGGTTAAAAACAAGCGCGTCAAGCACTACTAGGGAGAATCATTTGAGCGAAAAAAAGAAAGTGTCACACTTTCAGATCCAGTCTAACATTCGGGCAGACTTGTCTAGCTGACGACTTTAAACTTAACGCTAGTAGGGAGGCAACCCATACAATTTGTGTATATATTGTGATTTGGTGTGTTTAATTTGTGCAGGTAAAATCAATTCAGAATGGAAGACGTTCTCGCAAATCTTCACAAGAAATTTCCTTCTCTCCCTCAAAACTCTCTGATGAAAGTCTACAAAGCTCGCTTGGAACATATGAGACTATTGATGATCAAAGGTATTCCTAATGATATTCGTTGGATTATTGAAGCACGGGTCCAATTGGCAGGTGAGTCTTCTAACTCTTTTTTCATATCTGCCTGGTTTAGGAAAAATCACCTATGCTAAAAAAAGAAGAGCTAAAAGAATGGATATAAATGCGCTCGCATTGTTGGGGTTGGTGCTCAGAGCGCCAATTCCCGGTTGTATTTCTGTTAAATACTTCTGTAAAACATTATTATTATGAATAATATATGCAGTTTCTATAATATAATCTATCTTTCTATATGGTAAAGACGTAATGACCCGAGAATGATTAGTCATGATACAGTTACAAAAGCGTCGCAACGGACATTGAGAAGTATCATGACGTTGTCATTCTCAGACTGTTCCTGGTCAAGGTTTACACTACTTGGTCAGTATAGTAAACCCGTTGAGACCGGTACATGTCGTATACTGGAATATATGATTCCAATGGTTTCTCAATGAACCATTAGTCTTGGAGACTAGTATAGACGTGTAGGTGTTTATAGCGGATAAACACTGAACGACTCACCGAATATTCTTAATGGATGGTACACCAGCGTCAATAAGAATCTTCTTGGGTTGAGTAGCACTTGTGATTCTTAGACTTGAGATGCCATTGTGGGCACATGAGACATCTTCTACACTTAGACGACAGTCACGTCACCGATCTATTTAGATCAGACCTCCACCTGTTCGTTGGGTGTAGAAAGATCCTCAGGGTGTCCTATGTGTATCAAGATAGGATCCGTCAGTTCTGTGTATCATAGCATAGGTAGTCCATATGATTAGCAATCAGATAAAACCATGGGCCCGTGGTAAAGTTTAGAAGCTAGTTCTAAACATTCTTTTAGAGATTGCTAATGGAATAGTCGACTGGATAATCCCGATAGAGATTTGACGTTTATATCTATATCTCTGGGATTTATCCGGATACCTGTGACGGAGGAATTATACATTTGCCATGACCTCGACCTGTATGGTTCAGCGAGATTATCCGTGATCGTCATAATCTACGGGTGGATAGATTATGGACACGAAATTTGATTTCGTGACGGATATACCTGAATCTAGAGAGTCTCAATAAAGAAACATACTCGTAGAGCACTAGAGCAACATTAATAAATAATATTGATTATTTATAAGTCGTTTAAAGGTTAAACGCAAGATACGTGCTAATTGACTAGATAGTCATTTGCCTATTATTGTGTATTTACATTTAATACTTGATTAATTTAAATACACATTAATTAATAGTCAAAATGAGTTACTTGACTTTTATCCTAAATGAATATATGTTTTTAATATTTAATGTAAATATTATACATATATTTAATATATTTGTATTTGATTAATTAATTAATTAATAATTGTTAAATGATTAAATTAATTAAAATATAAATATCTTACATTAGGATATTTAAAGTAAATGATTATGTTGCCTTTTTTGACTTTATATAAATATCATTAAGTGTTTTTAGTATGATAACTTAGCATTTATGCAAGTTGATCAATGAATTTGCAATGAAATTGAAATTTATATTCTTGCATTTGGTATATGCCATTCGGCCAAGGCAATTTTGCCCTAATATAAATTGTTTCATTCTTTTCATTTAGCTAACCTAATACACTTTACAAGAAACACCATTAAAGAAACAAGAAAGCAAGTGAAGGAGAAAAGGAAAAACTGAAAGAAAAGCTTGGATTTTGTAAGTTTTTCAAACTTACTATTAGAAAGGAATTTGTTCCTTAGGATCTAGGCAACATCTTGTGATGTTCTTAAGTTATTATTTTCATTATTTCTTGTGTTTTTGATGATGGAAATTTGGTTAAAAGTGTTGAGCATGTGTGATGAAGAACTTTGTAACTATTGTAGTTATAATCATTCTTTTAAGGTTTTTGAAACCATGTTGCTAATCTAGAGTTATTGACCCACTCTTAAATGACCTGGATTTGATCTTGAGTTGTTCATTGTTTTGAGAATTGGATTGGATGGAAGAATGATGATTGAAGTAATTGATTTAATGTATTTGGTCTAATTTGTTCAATTTGTGAAAATTGAAAAATTAGGGTTCATGACTAATTCCAAATTGGGGTTTTCATATATGTTGTGTATTTATGTGTGTATATGATGCATATAAAGTTTCATGTTGATTGGATATCATTTGGATGTGTCTTGAAGCATGAAAGTGCAAAATGCACAAATTGGAGCCTAAGGAGGCTCTCGGCCAAGTGATGATAATTTAGGGATTTTGGTTGTTTTGGTGTTTGATGTTTTGACATGATAAATCATCTTGGAAATGATTTAGAATCATTCAAAATTGATTAGATCAATTTCAGACTAAAATGGACAAATACCAAAGTAAGGGTAATTTGGTAATTCACTTAAATATGATTTATTGAATTTTATTCATAATTTGATTATTGGAATATTAAATAAATATGTTTATTTAATTAATCCAAGAAAAAGTTTTGAAATCTGAAAATCGGATTTTCACCGCTTCCGCTGCGTTACCGGATTCACCCCCTAAAAACCCCTAACGCATGACATGTAATACTTGTTGTCGTTCTTTATGTATGGTATCTGATAACCGTGAAGATAAAATTACATTCATTAGGGATGGCTTGAGTAAGGAGTCTTTAGATTACATATCTAAGACTCTTGAGACGCATTCTAGTGGATAAGTGCATCATACAATTCACATGTTATATACATAATTTCGAAAAGAAAGATAATAATATAGTCTCAGAAATCTTACTTTAAAAGACACTGTTTGCCAATTTATAAGAAAATTGGATGGGAAGCTTCTGTCTTGTAAATATTATATCTCTTTGTCTTTTCCTAATAATTGTGATTTATTTTGTTATTTGCTTTCATTTTCTTCGACAGGATCCAGACTTTTTGATCTTTCACGATTTCTTTTATAATTTTGCTAATAATCGTCCTTTGGAAGATACTAGTGCTATTATTACTAACCCTTTTCAGGTGTTATAAATTCAACTCATCATTGCACTTTTGAAGGCATCCAGATAAAAATGGAAGCCACTTCAAGAAGACGAGTTGTAAATATCTGTGTCTTTTTTGGTACTAGTGTTGGTACTAAGCCACAATATGTAGCGGCAACACATGAATTGGGTCGAGTCTTAGCTGAAAGGAATATGCACCTAGCATATGGCGATGTAAATCTTGGACTAATGGGGATCATTTCAAAGGCCGTACAGGATGAAGGCAGTCAAGTCTTGGGAATCATCCCAAAACCCTTGGCGGAAGCGAATCTTATAGGACCATCAAACGGAGAGGAACTGATCATGACAGGTATGTCTGAACGGCTGGTAGAAATGATTAACCATGCTGATGCTTTTATTGCTTTGCCAGGTGGCTTGGACACGATGAAGGAAATTTTTACAGTACTATCTTGGGAAACTTGAACATACACCAGAAACCGATTGGACTGTTTAATGTTGATGGATTTTATGATTTTCTTTGCGTATTTCTGGATGATGCCCGGAGAAATGGATTCGTATCAAAACCTGTAAAAGAACTCATCTTTACTGCCAGAACTGCCCAAGATTTAATTAACCAAATTTTTGTTAAGGATATGCCATATACCCAACTTGTGGATGGGCTATATGTACATGTATTTGTAATATTTTCATTAATTAATAAAATGGAAATCTTTATTATACTTGTCTGACATAAATTATATGAATCATCAAACACAGTAATAAAGCCATTAGAGTAATAAGATGATGGCTTCCACGCCTTATGAGAATCATTACTCTTAAACGTTCCTAGTCATAGTTTTATGAATAATCTGGGTGTTCACAAAGTGAAGAGACTAGCATGTTGATATGATCCGCCCTTAAGTGGGGTAGCCGATCTCATAGGGTACTAGCAGAGATCCGTCCACTTGGTGTATCACATGGATGCATGATTTGCTCGTGTCCATTGAACTGACCACCGAAAGTTTTCACATGGAGTGTTTATCTAATGTGTCTGTGAGAACTTTCATATATCGATTGTATGACTAGTCCTTAGACTTGAGGTCTTTACAATCTTATGTGTGTGTTAGGGATATATCATATACCCAACTTGTGGATGGGCTATATGTACATGTATTTGTAATATTTTCATTAATTAATAAAATGGAAATCTTTATTATACTTGTCTTACATAACTTACATGAATCATCAACACTGTAATAAAGCCCTTGGAGTAATAAGACGATGGCTTCCACGCCTTATGAGAATAATTACTCTTAAATGTTCATAGTCATAGTTTTGTGAATAATCTAGGCGTTCACAAAGCGGAGAGACTAGCATGATGATATGATCTGCCCTTAAGTGGGGTAGCCGATCTCATAGGCTACTAGCGGAGATCCGTCCGCTTGGTGTATCACGTGGATGCATGAGTTTCTCATGTCCATCAAACTGACCGCCGAAAGTTTTCATATGGAGTGTTTATCTCATGTGTCTGTGAGAACTTTCATGTATCGATTATATGACTAGTCCTTAGACTTGAGGTCCTTACAATCTTATGTGTGGATCAAATAACTTTGACAATCTCCTTCCCCGGTTCAAAAGATCCGGTCATAAGGGTGTGATTGGGTCATTTGTTGAAACACATGAAGTTTGTAAAGATACAACAGGGAATCACCACTCTCTCGGATAACATTTTCTTATAAGAGTAGTATTCCAGTTCGCGTGTTGATATGTGTGATCAGTGCTTGAGACTGTGGCCACAACGGAAGAATCATGTGAGATTCTTGGGTTTGCACAATTCATGACACTATCAACATCATACATTTGACCATATGGGTAGACACTTTTCGTACCCTAGGTCAATAGGTGGGGATACAGTGAGGCGAGGGACCATATCATATGTAAATCGCATACAGAATGGGTATATATATCTTTCCTTCTTATTTTGGGGCCTTGGCATGTTGCTAGATGTCAACCTTGGTCATTGAAATCGAACGACCATCTGATCGGAGGATAATTTATGTTCGATTAAATTATCACGATTCATTCCATGTCCAACTTGAGGGGAACCCAAAAGGTCACACACAACAAAGTCGAAATCAATGGTTAACAGTGCATAGTACAAATATAACAACATATATGATTGCTGTAGGAATTGTTCATAAATGGTTCAATGTGTTTAATTATTGAACAGATCATTTATGAGATTCCAAGTGGCTTAGAGATTAGTGAATGACGATAGGGGCACTTTGGGAATTGAAAAAAAAAATTAATATTCACATGAATAGTAACATGAATAGTAATTTTTTTTTGTTATTTGTTTTGAATTCCAATTCGGCCCAAACTCTTATTAGAGTTTTATAATCTCATCAAAACCACTAAATTAAGATCCAATGGCTAAGATTAAATTAGCTTTTATCCCACATCGGATTCTTAATTAATTTTGTTGTATTTGAAGCACTATATAAACCCAAAGAATTCTTCACAAATTTATACACCAAACTTTTCATATCTTGGGTTTATATAAGTGAGCAACTCTAAATTTTAAGAGTAAGCCACTGATTTTGAGGATCCTTAAGTCTAATTGACTATAGGAACCTCGAGTTAAAAGTTTTGAGGTATTTGCCTAGGCTAGCGCCAATGGCAAAATACCCGTGCACTCAAGGCGTAGTCTTGCCGTTGAGTTTTGGCTTTGGTGTGTGCATATTTGGAGGCCACACACTTGGGTGGCTCTTTGGAACGTGGAAGAGCTTGCTGAGTTCGAGAAAAGCTTGTAGATTGGAGGGAGGACTAAATGAGTCTTCGGTTCAAGTAAGTCTTTTTCTTTCTTTATTTTAATTAGAGTTATTATGATAGTTAGCATGTTTAGGTTTATGTTCTTTTTATGTTTTATGAGTTGTATGCTTAGAATATATAGTAACATGCCTAGGCTTGTAGAATAATCAAAACAAATGGGTCTTGGGCAAAGGGAAAACGTCATAATAATTTTGATTTTCCGCTGCGCACTCGCGGCCGCTTCCCAAAAGTGGTATCAACGCGCCGTTTTTGTTTTGATTAGTTCTCTCCCATTTGAACTCGAAATTGGGTGTTTAAAATCTCTTTGGAAAGCTAACACCCGGAACTTAATTTTAGGCACAAGTTTTACATGATTTGGTTATGATTTGAATTATGAAATTGCATTTAAAACTCACGCGTCTGCAGAAAAATGTGAATAGTAAATTTATTTGAATAAAAGAAAATGCAATATCATAATTAAATATTAATCAAAGTTATTTAATGCCTAAAATAATTCCAACTTATTAAAACACATATGCTTGATGATTCTATGTATGATTAGAATTGGTATGATTATTTTAGGGTGCAAGCATCTAGAGACTTTCTAAGAAATAAAGAGTGTATTGCTTATCCCTTAGCTAAGTAATTATTCCGTGATGAATTTAGAGATTTATTAACTTTAAGGCTAATAAATATAAATCACTTGTTTATAATAAAAGACATTGTAAAAGATACAAGTGTGTTGGGATCAAGGGGTTAATAAAACTTTCCAAACTAAAGTTAATTTAACCAAAGGTATTACTAGAATTAGATAATGATTTGGTGTCTTCCTTCACTCACTACCTTTTTATAGCCAAAAGCAAAAGCTGTGAAGACATCTAGATAATCATTTACTCAAAGCTTACCTTAAAGTATATTTAAAGTGTTGGACTAATTTGGAGGATCTATTATTTATTCCTGTCACCAAGGCAATAAGAGCCTAAGAGGTAAGGGTATTTAAGAGAGTTCGCTCCACCCACCCTCTGGGGAATTTTCAATGGAGGAATCCATTTGATAGTTATTTACTTAAACTTGCTAAAATCCTTAATAATGATTTAAGTCTAAAATTTGCCTCCCATTGTAAAGTATAGACCCAAAGGGCTTAAACTGTATTGGCAGGACTAGGTTTTACCAGACTGACCAATATCAATTTGTCCATAAATCGTACTATTGACAATGGTTTTACTTTTCTGAGTCATAAGACGCAGCGACCCTTATGCATGGTCTTATAACTTAATGGCAAAGATTGGGTGTCCACAAGGACTAGCATAAGTTATGGCATGTTTGATTGCCCAACCCAATGATTAAGGAATTGTGATTTATATCATAAATTGGTTGGGAACCTACCTAATTATCATATTTTATAACGACCGGCCCTAGTCGGAGTTATGAAATGATGATAATGGGATCCTTACCCACAAGAAATCCATCATATTGGGGTTGATGCGATTTGCTTAAAATTTTAAAACAATTGAGTGGGAGCAACTTCATAATATTAAAAAACCCATGTTATTATGAAACGTTAATGAAAACATATTCCTAATTTTAACATTTTCTCTTAACAGGTGGGTTAAAATATTTCACAAATATTCAAATGGAAAACAGAGTATTACTTCGTTCCATCATTGATGATCATAATCTCAAAGGGGACAGCGACAATGACTGGTTTAGAAACCTTAAAATTGTCTTACGACAAGAAAAGATTTTCTATTTTCTTGAAAGACCATTTCCCCATGAACCCGCAGAAGATGCTGACCAAGATACATTTGATGCTTGGAAGAAACACGTCGATGATGATGAGCATGCAGTTTTCATAATATTTGGCTCTATGTCGAACGAACTTCAGAAAGCTCACGAAGATATGGATGCTCAAACCATCATCTTTCACTTGAAGAGGTTGTATGCAACTTCCGTTCATACCGTGAGATTCCAAGTGTCATGTGCCTTATTCCAAACAAGGTATAAGGAATGATCTTTTAGTGGACGTATGCTTAAGATGATTGGCCATATTGAAAAATTGGCCAGCCTCGGGTTCATCATGGATCATGAGATAGGTCACGATCTAATTCTTCAGTCCTTACCAAAAGACTTCTCTAACTTTATTATGCAGTTTCATCTGTCTGATAAAGAAGCTACTTTAGCATAATTACACAATCTGATAAAGCAAGTAGAGAAGGACTTGAAACCGGAGCTTAAAACCTTTGTCATGCTTACGGGTACGGACCTGAAGCCACGAGGCCCAAAGAAAAATAAGGGCAAGGGCAAGGCTCCAGATCACCTAAAGCCCAATGGTAAGGTGGAGAAGAAAAAGGGAAATGGGAAATGTTTCTTTTGTGGAAAGAATGGTCATTGGAAGAAAGACTGCAGATCCTTGAAAGCCAAGGAAGCTAGGGAAGCCCAATAGGCCAAGAAGCCCAATGCTTCAGGTATGTTGTATATGATTGAACTATATTCTCAAAACTCTGAACCTTCTACTTGGGTGCTTGACACCGGTTGTGGGACTCACTTGTGTAACAATGTGCAGGGCCTGAGAAACAGTAGGAGACTCCGTCATGGGGAGGTTGACTTACTCATGGGTAATAGAGCAAAACTGGCTGCATTGTGCGTGGGGACTTATTCATTAGTTTTGCCGAATGGTTTAGTTTTAGACTTAGAAGATTGTGTTTATGTATCTTTTCTAGTAAAGAACATCATTTCAATTTCTTCTTTATGTAATAAAGGCTTTTCATGCCTAATAAGTTGTAATGAATGTTCTATTTATTTCAATAAAATAAAATATGGAGATGGTATTTTGAATAATGGTATCTATGTCTTACAAACTAACAAATAATGTTCAACCTCTAATATATACAACGCTAACTCGAATAATCTCAATGAATCACTTCTATGGCACAGTAGCTTAGGTCATATCAATGAAACAAGATTAACTAAGGTACATGAGGATAGGTATTTCAAACCCTTCAAATATAAACCGTATGGAACTTGTGAGTCTTGTTTACTTGGTAAAATTACCAAATTACCCTTCAAAGGTAAAAGATAGCGTGCAGCGGGGAAATTAGAACTCATACAGTCTGATGTATGCGGACCAATGTCAGTCACCGCTAGAGGTGCATTCTCATACTTCATTACCTTTATCGATGATCATTTGCGATATGGGTATGTGTACCTTATGCGGTACAAATCTGAAGCCTTTGAGAAATTCAAAGACTTCAAGGCTGAACTAGAAAACCAGCTTAGGAAAAGTATTAAGTCACTAAGGTCTGACCGAGGTGGTGAATACTTAACCAACGAATTTCAAAATTACTTGAGAGAAAATGGCATTGTTTCCCAATGGACTCCTCCGGGAACTCCACAGCATAATGGGGTCTCCAAAAGAAGAAATTAGACATTATTAGATATGGTCTGATCAATGATGCCAGACACGGATCTACCTCTTTCATTTTGGGGTCTTGCTTTAGAAACTGCAACACTACTACTAAACCAAGTTCCTTCCAAGACTGTTAGTCAAACGTCATATGAGTTATGGTATGGGAAACGTCATAGTCTTAGTTATCTAAGAGATTGGGGATGTGACGCATATGTCAAGCTCATACAAACTAACAAATTGGATGATAGTGCAGTTAAATGTAAGTTTGTAGGATATGCCTTGATCTCAAGAGCATACGTGTTCTACATCCCAAATAAACAAAGAATATTTGTCTCACGAAATGCTAAATTTCTATAGAATGAATTCCTTCTCAAGATATATAGTGGGAGTAGACTTGACCTCGATGAGGTATAAGAAGAACAAACTAACATAGAACTAAACCCCAGGCCCCTCAAAAGGGCATCGACGAAACAACCACAAGATTATGAACTCAGAAGGTCTGATAGGGAAAGACACGAGCCTGAAAGATATGGTTTCCATATTGATGAGGAACATGATCAGGTCATTGATAATGACGATCCCACCAGTTATTACGAAGCAATGCGTGACATTGATTCAATCAAGTGGCTTGAGGCCATGAAATCTGAAATAGACTCTATGTATCATAATCAAGTCTGGGACTTGGTGGATGCACCTGAAGGGATAAAACCCATAGGCTGAGGGATAAAACCCATTATGCTCACTCAACTTGTGAAGATTCCTATTGACATTGGTGTACCATCTATTAGGAAATCTTCAGTGAGTCATTCAGTGTTTATCAAATAAACACCTACATGTCTATACGAGTCTCTCGAGACTCATGGTTCATTGGGATAAACCATCGGACCAAGTCACGATATACGACATGTACTGGTCTTGTTAGTGTTCCTAGAACATGCCAAGATCATCTAAGAGTGATTTGTGTGTGAATTATCAAGAGAGTTGCAGAATACTCACATTGATTGGTTGATGAGATTTCAAAATTCCTTCTTTGTTGGATGTGTTGGAAGCTTCGGAGCTTGCATCTAAGGATGATCCTTTATGAGTAGGATCCTTTATGCTTCAGCAATATGATGGATCATGTACGCCATGCTATGTACAAGACCTGATGTCTCTTATGCTCTTAGCATAACGAGCAAGTATCAGGCAAATCCTGGTGAGCAACACTGGGCAGCTGTCAAAACAATCCTCAAGTATCTGAGAAGAACTAAGGATGAGTTTTTGAGATACGGAGATTGTTCTGAGATGAAAGTCATTGGTTACTGTGATGCGATCTTTCAGACCGATAGGGATGACATCATATCGCAAACATGATATCTGTTTACTTTGAATGGCGAAGTTGTCAGTTGGAAAAGCTCAAAGTAGTCAACTACAATGGACTCCACCATTGAAGCCGAGTAAATTACAGCATCTGAGGCAGCTAATGAAGCAGTCTGGATAAAGAAGTTTAGCACGGAGCTGGAAATACTTCCCGCGATAAAGAATGGCGTCACGATGTACTGTGACAACACGTGCGCCATTGCTCAATCAAAGGAACCAAGGTCCCACTAGAAATCCAAGCATGTAATCAGGCGATTTCATCTCATCAGGGAGATTGTTGAGAGAAAAGAAGTTATTATAGAGAAAATACCCACAGAAGAAAATCTTGCAGATTCTCTGATTAAAGGGCTGACTCAACAAAAGCATGATAGGCACACCCGGGAGTATGGTGTCCAGATTCATACTAGTTGTCTATAGTGCAAGTGGGAGATTGTTAGGGATATGCCCTATACCCAACTTGTGGATGGGCTATATGTACATGTATTTGTTATATTTTCATTAATTAATAAAATGGCAATCTTTATTATACATGTCTTACATAAATTATATAAATCATCAAACACTGTAATAAAACCATTGGAGTAATAAGATGATGGCTTCCATGTCTTAAGAAAATCTTTACTCTTAATTATTGCTAGTCATAGTATTGTGAATAATCTGGGCGTTCACAAAGCGGAGAGACTATCATGATGATATGATCTGCCCTTAAGTGAGATAGCCAATCTCATAGGCTACTAGCGGAGATCTGTCTGCTTGGTGTATCACATGGACGCATAAGTTGCTCGTGTCCATCGAACTGACCGCCGAAAGTTTTCATATGAAGTGTTTATCCTATGTGTCTGTGAGAATTTTCATGTATCGATTGTATGACTAGTCATTAGACTTAAGGTCTTTACAATCTTATGTGTGGATCAAATAACTTTGACATTCTCCTTCCCCGGTTCAAAAGATCTGGTCATAAGGGAATGATTGGGTCATTTGTTGAAACACATGAAGTTTGTAAAGATACAACAGAGAATCGCCACTCTCTCGGATAATATTTTCTTATAAGAGTAGTATTCCAGTTCGCGGGTTGATATGTGTGATCAGTTCTTGAGACTGTGGCCGCAGCAGAAGAATCATGAGAGATTCTTGGGTTAGCACGATTCATGACACTATCAACATCATACCTTTGATTATATGGGTAGACATTTTCCATACCCTAGGTCAAATAGTGGGGATACAGTGAGGCGAGGGACCGTATCATATGTAAATCGCATACAGAATGGGTATATATCTTTCCTTCTCATTTGGGGGCATTGGCATATTGCTAGATGTCAACATTGGTTATTGAAATCGAACGACCATCTGATCAGAGGATAAATTATGTTCGATTAAATTATCAGGATTCATTTCATGTCCAACTTGAGGGGAACCCAAAAGGTTACATACAACAAAGTCGAAATCAATGGTTAACAATGCACAATACAAATTTAACAGCATATATGATTGCTGTAGGAATTGTTCATAAATGGTTCAATATATTTAATTATCAAACAGATCATTTATGAGGTTCCATAGTGGCTTAGTGATTATTTTGGGAATTGGAATAAATAAATAAATAATGTGAATAATAACATGAATAGTAATGTGAATAGTAATTTTTTTTTTATTTCTTATTTGTTTTGAATTCCCATTCGGCCCAAACTCTTATTAGGGTTTTTTAATCTCATTAAACCACTAAATTAAAATCCAATGGCTAAGATTAAATTAGCTTTTATCCCATATCAGATTCTTAATTAATTTTGTTGTCTTTGGAGCACCTATATAAACCCAAATAATTTTTTACAAATTTTTTCACCAAACTTTTCATATCTTGGGTTTATATAACTGATCAACTCTACAGTTTAAGAGTAAGCCACTGATTTTGAGGATCCTTAAGTCTAATTGACTAGAGAAACCTCGAGTTAAAAGTTTTGAGGTATTTGCCTAGGCTAGCACCAATGGCAAAATACCCGTGCACTCAAGGCGTAGTCTTGCCGTTGAGTTTTGGCTATAGTGTGTGCATCTTTGGAGGCCACACACTTGGGTGGCTCTTTGGAACGTGGAAGAGCTTGCTAAGTTCGAGAAAAGCTTGTAGATTGGAGAGAGGACTAGAGGAGTCTTCGGTTCAAGTAAGTCTTTTTCTTTCTGTATTCTAATTAGAGTTATTATGATAGTTAGCATGTTTAGGTTTATGTTCTTTGCATGTTTTATGAGTTTTCATGCTTAGAATATATATAGTAACATGCCTAGGCTTGTAGAATAATCAAAACAAATGGGTATTGGGCAAAGGGATAGCGGCATCATAATTTAATTTATTTAATTTTTCGCTGCGCACTCGCGACCGCTTCCCATCAATTTTAGCATTTGAACCACAAATTGACCCTATCCTTTCCAAGATAAATTGGTCTAATAATGATCGTGGTAAAAAGCGTCGGATAAATCTGAATCTTAACCTATAAATTTCATTTTAGATGTAGAATTTCAGCTAACCAGATACTATCTTCTAAACTCTTCTTCTACTTTTTAAGACATTGGGGACAATATCTCATTTAGGTTTAGGGTAGGGGAATAGTTGATTAGTGTCTTGTTTTTATTGTGTTGTTTTTATTTGATTTTTAGTGAAAAATTTTCGAAAAATTAAAAAATTTTAAAAAAAATTAATTTTTTTTTGTGTTTTTAATTTGATTAATCAGGTGAAATTGGTGTGAGATAGCTGTGTAAGGAATTTCCACTCCTGAGACGTATCTCAGCCTATTTCGGAACAAGTTAATTTTTGTTTATTTCCCTTTGAATTATTTAATTTGTGAATTCTCCATAAAACTGACTAAAATGGATCTTCATATGCTCAGTTGACAGATATTATCAACATACATGGTAACATACGGACCTGAGTTGTAATTGACGAGTTTGTAATATTTAGTGCTCTAGTTTAATTGGAGGAAACATCTAAAAAAAGAGATGGGATATAAAAAATAAAAATAAAAAACGTTTGAGATCCGAGTTATTAAGTCCATAGGGGTGTTTTAACACATAGTGCCCTAAAACCAACTGGTTTGGGAGCCACTGGCCCAAAGCTTGCTACATGGATCAAAGATGTTGCAAAAAATATATATCTGAAGTCTGAGTAATTAAGTCTGTAGGGGTGTCTTAACACCTAGTGCTCTAAAGCCAACTGGTTTGAGAGTCACTGACCCAAAGCTCGTTACATATATTGATGATATTGTATATAAATAAAAATAATAAAAAATAAAAATAAAAATTCAGAAAAATCAGAAAAATATTCCATTACTTAAAAAAAGGTGTGAATTCTGATATAACTTTAGGACAAAATTATTACTCTCTTCTCAACTACACTTGTGACTATTGTGGGCAAAATGAGTTGATTAATATTTTGTTGGCTGTGTATATGGAGAATGGTAAAAATACAGAGAATTTATTTATTCGGTAATTTAGAAAGAAAGAAAACAACTCTTAACTTGGATAAAGAGTTTCACCTGTTTAATCACTAACTTGTTTATTCTATTTTCTCTTGTCTTTTTGCTTTTGTGTGCATTAGTTTTATAATAACGTTTGTGGGTATCGTTACTGTAAGCCCTCACGAGACTACAACTCATCCACTAGGGACACCTAGGGGTTTAAAGGCTTGTTGCATACGCTAAATGCAACCGTGAAACCTACGAAAGTGGCTTAGTTTAATTTTAATTATTTCTTGTATTTTATTTTGTTATTTTGCTCGAAGACTAGCAAAATGTTAGGTTTGGGGTGTGATTAACGGAAAATATATCAATATTTACCGCCCCTTTTACCTAATATTTTGTTTAGTTTCTCGGGTTTGATGAACGTTTTGATGTGTTTTAGTTTATTTTGCAAATAAAATAAAATCGGGACTCAATGAAATCTATCAGGACAAAATATGGAACAAATAATGGAAAAAATTGGACTTGACATTTGGATTTTGGAGGTTGGAAACTTGAAATGGCGTTCTAACGAAGTACAATTTCAGAAATTTCAACTTTACGCAATTTTCGTATTTTGGCCATAACTTTCTACTCCGATATCAGATTGAGGTGATTCAAGTTCCAGATTAAAGAAGACTCAATGATCTACAACTTTTCTGTTCATAATAATTTCGAATTAGGAATATTTCATGACCAAAATGGATAAAACATTCGGAAGTGGTTTATGTGTAATTATTAAAGTCGTTTTCAAAACAAAAAATAAATAAATAAATAATGAAAATTGTCAAACTTCGCATGTTTGGTGGAGGATTTTGTGGAGAAATTGGTGAAGGCAAAATTTTGCCTATAAATACCAAGCCATTTCATTTGTAAATTTCATACTTTATTCTATGTAATTCCTTAAGAATACTAAGAAGATTGTATCTTGCTTGTTTATTTATAACTTTCATTATTTAATTTCAGCTTTCACACATTTTTTTCTTTACTTTTCAGTCTTTACTTTATGCAATTTACTTTTACGCACAGTACTTTCATTTCTTTACTTTTCAGTAATGAGGAGGTAACTCCCCTTTGCTGGGGTAAAAGGTAAAACTTTTATTACTAATATTTAGATTAATCTCCCTTAAATATAATATATAAACTAGTTAAAATGTGACTTAATGAGGATACTACCTTATGGTCGGTTGGTAAATATTGAAATTGGTTTTAACCTGACTAAACTGGATACCGCATGATTGGTCGGTTAGTAATTAATTATTAATTTGACTTAATCTGGATACCTCCTATATGGCTGGTTGGTAATTATCATGCAAAGTTATTATATTATATTAATAGAGATATCTAAAATAGAAGTAATAAAAGTGGATCCTTTTACCTCAGTATTTTCTTTTATTATACTTTTACTTTATTTACTTTTCAGCAATTTACTTTCAGCATTTACTTTTCAGCAATTTACTTTCAGCATTTACTTTCAGCATTTAATTTTCAGTATTTAATTTTCAGCATTTACTTTCTGTCATTTACTTTTCAGTATTTAATTTTCAGCAATTTACTTTATGTCTTTTATTTTATTTAACCTTTTACTGCCCGTAAATATGTGTCGTAACTAAGTCAGTTATCTGGGGTTGTGATGAATTCCAATATCACCAGTTAATAAAAGGTTATTTTATGGTTTGGGTAATATAAAGGTTTATTTATTGAGCATTAGTCTTAATGCTTCTTGTTAACTGGCCATTAGTAAGATTGATTCGGTAAACTTGAAATGAACTTGGAAAATGGATTTTAGGTTTAAACCCTAGACTCAATAGCCCACAATCTTCCTTGAGGATAGATAACCCTTTAATAGATTTCCTTACATGATAGGAATATACCCGTCGGGCGGGGGTAGTCATAATTGGAACTTAATCTTAATGAATTCAGATAAGTTGGTTGACATAGGAATATAATTAATTATGTTAGACTGGGTATTTGTATCTGACCATCGAAAGAGGCTTTTGCATAATTTTGTGTTCCAGGTTAATAAACTGATATATTACACAAACATAAAATAATCACTTCATCGTTTAAAAAGATATTGGAAAGATTCACAACCCTGGATAGTTTAATAATATTGAATCTTCCTCAATTTCCTTTTGTACAATTTTATTTTCTATTTTAAGTTTAAAGTCACCACCCAATCAAACAATCAATCCATTAGATACTTGTAAAAATTTGGCTTTCATTAATTAATAGCTTAGGTATTAAGTCCTCATGAGATCAATACTTTTTATACTACTTGAACGATATGTGCGCTTGCATTATACGCGTGTGATTGCACCGGTCAGAGACCTGTTGAGGGTAGTATACGTAACGTCCTTTATACTTGAGCTTCTGCTGGGTAGGTCCCGGTCTCTTCATTTTCTTAGTCATTTGCTCTCTTTCTGCCATGGATAGGCTCTTACTATTGGCGATATCTTTCCTTCTTCGACTAGGCCCTGTCTGCGTTTGTTCTCCTATCGCTATTTCTTCCAACTTTTCAATTCTTTCCATCATGGCTTGTATGAAGGCTTGAGTTCCCTCCCTTTCTATCTACAGGTTCTCCTACATTCTCTCCATCCACCTCACCACCGTGGCTTCTGAAGTGATGTGCTTCCCATCTCATGCAATCGCCTCAACGTGTTTGCTGCTTTTAGTACTATCCCCACAGACGACGCCAACTGTTGACAGCTGATTTTCGTTCCAGAGGTAAATCGATAAAATCACTCCTCGAACAATCATCTCTCAACTGTGAATTTGTTTGGTTTGAGGACCAAATACAAACTTAGCAAAAGATGTTCAAAACATACGGTTTAACGAGGTTCTGCGGAATGGATCCAACCAACATCCACAGGCACAAAGGAAAATGAAGTTTTTATAACTTGGTCGGGTAAGATCGACCTTTTTATCTCTCAAGCTCTTCTGACCGACCTCTTATTTGCTCTTGCTTACAATATATTTTTGCTCCATTTACACAAGTTGTGCAATAAAATTAGCTAACCACTTACAATGAATTCTCGACCCTTTTATATACTAGTGCAAATTATATTGTTCCACTGTCTATGACATCAGTTTATGTCACATGTCATAATTTGCAGTAGCAACTCTCCTTAGCTTCCCACAATTTGACCAATCAGAATACTTCATTTTCTGTCTCTGCATCGACCTATGGCGGCCTATGGCGGCTCTGCTTTGCCACATATCTGTCACTGCACCGGCCTATGACGGGTCTTCTCTGCCATATTTTTGTCACTGCACTGGCCTATGGCGGGTGGTAGAAGCTACTTTCGATGAGAACTGTTGCTTTTCTCATACGAGAGCTCGAGATATTGTAAGTCATTCCTCGGTCCCCAGGATGGCGTGCCGAGGTGAATGACCACCTCGGGTCCAATTGCTTTATTGAATCTGATATCTTCTCATCAGGTCGGGTGCTGAGCCGATCCTCATCCTGACACGAGTCTCTGAGTGCCGAGATGCTCTAAAAGTTTGATGCTGGGACGATCTGACTTTACCACCTCGGACCTGACTTCCTCGGACTTGACCATCTTGGACTTGACCACCTCGGACCTTACCACCTCGGACTTTACCACCTCGGTTCTTACCACCTTGGACATGACCACCTCGGGTCAATCTTCTAATCTATCCCCAAGTTCTGCCCGGGGTTGTCTCCTTGTGCCTCAGGGCTCGAGTCTTGATCTCTTCTAGGCATCACTTCGGATTCGGGCCCCTCTGTCTAACTTCTCATTCTTACGAGGACCTTGGGCTTTTACTTTGTCAAGTGTAAAATATATTTTACCCTTCCTTATGATTCTGACTTTTTGGGGCCTAAAAATCACCATCAACAAATTCTAAATTTAGTTACTTCTTTATTGTTTCGGATTTAACTCAACTTGATATCAGAGCATGAGCTTAGGAATTTTTTATTTATTATTATTTCTTTTTTTCTTAGTTGGTTACTCTTTTGATTTCTTTGCATCTAATTTATCATTAATTTTTTGAATTGTGTGGATTCATATGATAACAAGATTAAAACATCATTATCATGTTCAATACTCTAAAATACAAATGTCTGCACCTCAAAATTATTCTAATTTCAGAATCGACATGAAAACTCAAAAAAAAAAAAAAAAAAGATTATCATCAAATATCTTATCCCAAAGAACAATGATAAAATTATCATCAAAATGATATTGTTTTGATTTTTTATTTTAGTTTTATTTATCATCAAAACAACTTCATTTTAATAATAATTTTATTTTTGTTTAATTCTGTTTTAATTTCCTTAACATTTTTTCTATCCCTAAAAGGTTATGGTGGGTAAAGGGTCATAAATCAAATTAAGATTGGCACAAGTTCACAACCAACTGAACCAAGAACTGTCACAAATTGGCTTCTTATAATTGAAGAGCATAGCCTAAAAATTTATGAAAAAACTAATTAATAAATTTAAATCTGCCTTATCTCAACCACTAGATAGAATGACAATTCGGATAATGTAGTTGTTGTTCCACTCAAATTTTACAAAAGTCTTGTCTCAGATGAAAACAATGTACTTAGTCTAGGTTATGAAACATTTATGGAAATTGACCCAATTGCTAAGGCTAAGTAATAAATATGTTTAAAATATTATTCATTTAATTTGTTGAATTCTGTCTCCTTTAGATAAAGTTATATTAATATACCTCAATTAAAATATTAGGGATTATACTTGAGACGTCTTTAAGACTAAATTTATGTTCTATTTTTTATTCGGAAATTTTTTTTATCCTAAATTCCGTACTAAATAATAAGGAATTTCGAATCTCAATTCAAATTTTTATGTAACCCTAGCTAAGACATCTCTAATCCCTAGAAAACAACTATTGGGAATTCTGTAATTTTTTTTTATTTGGGCCCTTTGATTTTCTAAAAAATGTAATTAAATTTATAATACTTCAAGAAAGTCTACGACAACTTGATTATTTAGAGAGGTTTTTATTATAATATTTAATTTAATTTCTCTATAAGCAAACGTGATTTTCCATTGAACTAAAGAGTGCCAGATAGATAGGTTGTATTTGGGGGTTTTATATATGGATTACGGTTACTTTTATTTTATTTTTATTATTTATTTTTACTGTCACATAGACCACTGGCTTGTAATGTACCTAGCTAGATAGGTAACTAATTAATAATATACATAAATTATATATGAAAGCTATGTTTTGAATTTGTTTCATGTAAAAAGCCATAAATTAATAAGGATGCGTTTGATAGAGATTATTGTACGGAAAATATAAATTAGTTTATAAGTTATAGAACAAATACTGGAATAGAAATTAGCGTAAAAAAATAATCTCATGTTGTGAGATTATGATTTTATGAGTGTTAAAACTAGCGTTAAAGAACGCGTTTGGTGAAGTATTTAAACGCGAACGAAACGCTCTGTCAAACGGAACACAAATATTTGAAAATCCGCTCTTATAGATGAAAAATGTGTTGGACAGTTATGACCAATAACGTCACTATTTGTACAGATCATGGTGTTGTTGTACAAATTAACTATGTGACAAAGGAAATTGCTCTTTTATCATTTGTGATTAGATCACCAAGATGTATAAATGATGAAAGATCCATATGATTAGTTCCTGGATTAGGATGATATGAGACAGTATCAATCCACGAAGGTTTAATAATTAAATATCCATAGTCGTAGTATTATCGAGATTGGACATCGATAATGCGGAATAGACTAGTATTACACTTGTGCGCGTTGTGAGGGCATAACGACATAGTTCTCATATATTTGGGTATATGATACTCATGCAAGTGTAGTGGGAGGTTGTGTTTTACCGATGGTACGGAAAACAACTTCGCTCTGGGTAGACCCCTCGGAATTCCATTGGTAGTATTACTATGTGTCTATGGAAGTCTGAATCAGGATAGGTGTACTTGGTCTTAACCTGAGACTTGCACCGCTAATACTTGCGACAATCAATGTACTTTGGTTTTGGTCATCCAGGGCTTTAACAGGTTCTCTGTACGCCTCTTCTGGGTATATTGAGAATCGTAGTGTATTGGGTGTGATGTCGAGATGGAAGTATCACCCCAGTAATAGTGGAGATGATGATCACGTATGATACGGAACTCGTTCTCTTTTATGCTGCAGCTATCAGGATATTATGACTAGGTCATGTTTATCCGATTATAGAGACTAGTTACCAGAGATCCGATATGTGCTTCGTACGGGGCAGACACATTTCAAGCCCCAGGCTTTGCACGTGACATTCGATACTGGATGGAAATACGCAATACTACGTATACTACGCCTGATATAGATCACATATTCCTGTAAAGATATTTCTGGAGAATTGGGTAGGCATGGCGCTTTGCTACAAGCCAACCTTGTCTTGTAAATCGGTATAAACGTAGTACTAGGTACTTACGTGTTCGGATAGTCCGACGACCGGATTTACTGCCAACATATCTGGGGATCTCATGGGTCACTTTCCGAAGATTCACCGATGACGTATGACTCGCACTTTATTAATCTGGGATTAATTAATAATGAGAGAGAAAATTAATCTGGGATTAATTACGGAGATATTTTATCTGGGATAAAATATTAATTAAAAAGAGAGATAACGATTAATTTAGAATTAATCGGTAAATTAATATATTTGATATATTAAACGAAATTGGGTTTCGACCCGAAATTGAAATTAGATTTTAATTCGGGCGAACGAGTTAATTTAGAATTAATTCGTTAGCGATGTGAATAGTTATTTTGCTAGGCATAATTATTTAATTGCGTCGCAACATAAAATTTGTTAATTTGGAATTAACGAACCCGAGCCCGGGAGTGTTTACGGGCGCGCTCGCATTGTGAATTTATGTGCGGCCCACAATTCACATCAAGCGTCAAATCATTAGTCACATCAAGCGTCAAATCATTTGTCACTTTGAGTGATGTGACAATTTGTCACTTGATTGATTGATGGAGGTGGTTGGCATTAATGCCTTGACTTTTTTGAAAAGCAAAAATTGGTAAATGAATTTGTAAATTCATTAAGTGTATTAGATACACAATTTTTTTCACCAACCAACACAACATTCCCTTCCTCTCTTCATCTCTTTCTCTCGTTCATGGTGGCCATTTTTCTTCTTCTATTTTGCCCACTGCCGTGAGCCAATGAGAAGAAAGATGATGATTTTGTTGCAAAATCAAGAGTGCTAGCACACAATGGAGACATACTAAGGTGATAGGGAACCGCACTTGTGAGCATGGAATCACACAAAGCTTGGAGCTTGGAGGAATCACCATTGCCGATTTCATGGAGAAAAAAAAAACTGCCAAAATCGTGAGCCCTATGAGGGAGAAGCTTGAAGTTTTGTGTTCGTCGCATCGCTCAACCGCTCAATGTAAGTATTCCGCAACTTCTTTGTTGTATTCGCACATATGTTTCATCGCTTTAATCGATCCTTGGGGACCGAAGAAACCCAACAATGGTATCAAAGCGAGGTTGAGCATGAAACTTGAATTTAGGGTTAAAATTGGGTAAATTGATTTTGAGCATGATTTGGTTAAATTAATTGATTGAGTATGCTTAAATGATGTTTAATTGAAGTTTGATTGGATCAATTTCATGAAATATTGATTGGATCATTTTTTGCCCAAATTCTTGGCTTGGTCGAGAGATGATAATGCCCTAATGTCTTGGTATTTTTGTTTCGTTGGTCATTGGATGACTTGAAACGATTGGGAATTGTTGATTTGAGAATTAATTGGATTGAATTTTGAATTGGACAAATTACCCTACCATTGCCGAGACATAGAAATCATGTGAAATGGGTTTGATTTTTGGTTAAAATGTGTTGGACATGTTTTAATGTTGATAAGCATAATTAATTGTGTAAATTGAAGTTTTAGAAATGTTAATTTGGGTGATTAATTATGGAATTACACTTTGGTTAATTAAATATGAAATTTGGAATTTTTGTAGTTTAATTAATTGGGCTTAAATTGGATTTGGGCTTGTAATGTTGTAATTGAGCTTATTGGGCTTGGTTGTACCAAGATGGGTTTAGGCTAAATTGGTTGGATCCAATTGGGCCCAAAACCATTTCCATAAAGTCCAATTATGACTTAATGAACCTTGATATATTAATTGGGCCTAATGGGCCTAAACTGATTTCTAGGCTTATGGGGTTATTCCTTGATTGGGCTTTGGTTGACCAAAAGTCCATGCCTTAAGAAATTAATTAAAAGCCCATTGGACTTTAATTAAATTAACATTGAATGTTAATCGGGCTTTGAGACCCGTAACGATTAAATTTGGAATTTAAGTCGTAAAGGTTTATTAATAAAGTGTAATATTTGATTTGGAATTAAATAGCGAATTAGTATTAAATGCAAATTAAATTGGATTTAATGTTGTAGTTTAATTTAATTCAAGAATTCGTACTTTGAGTACTTATTCGCAAAACAAGTTGGACTCACGCAAAATCAAATCGTTGTTTGAACATTGGATGGTCATTAATATTCAGATTAATTAATTGGATTAGATTGATTGATAACATGCTTGTGTGAATACATGGTTGCGATGCATGAATAATGTATATCAGATGGATATTAGATGGGTGGGGCAATTTTGGAAATTGTTGTAATAAATTTAGAATTTATTAATTGGATCTACGTGTCCAGCCTATTACCTCCTTACTCTATGTATTTCTCTTCTCACCTATTCCCCTCAATGTAAATGAGGTTTCTTTAGAAGTGTTATGTAACGGGTAGAAGTAATACTTGTGCTAGCGGGAGAGAAGAAAGTGAGAGATTTGTTCTAGGAACAATGTGTTATGTATCTATCCGCATATCATTATTATTTTATTTACGCGCCTTATTATGTGTTTAGAATGCATGTTTAAGGGTGTATGATGATGAGACCTTAACAAAGATAATAAATTGGTTGCCAATTTGCACGCGAAAAACCCTCAAATAATATTAAGCGTTTTTCCTTCCATTGAGTGATTCTTACTCAAGATCCAAGACTGGCATTGGTTTGTTGGCCAAAGTCAAGGCCTTTGTCCGTCGAGGATGTGTTTGAATCATTAAGGCTTTGTTCCATATTGGTGTCTTTTCCAAGTTGTGATTTGTTGGCCAAAGTCAAGATCACTTCTTGTCCATCGACATTGATTACGAAGCTTTCCAAGGTTAATGGGTTCCGCTTAACTGTGATCACTAAGTTTGTTGTGCCAAAGCCAAGGCTTAGTTGATTCAGAGGAAAAAGGTTAGGAAATATATTGGATATATTGGCATATATAAGATATATGTTTCGGACTTGGATGTCCACCTATTGGATCTAGGAATTGGATGGGATCCAATTGATCTTAAAGATCTACCTAGTTAATTATCATACAATTTGTTGGCCAAAGACAAGATTGTGTGACATTTAACGGGATCCTAGCCCACTAGGAAACACGGTTTCCCGAGTACTCAACAGAGGGTTGGAGGCTCGCCGAAAAATAGTGGGAGGCAAGTATTAAATTTGCAATATTCGTTTAGTTACTTGCCATACGCGCTCATATCAAATTTTTCGTCAAATAAATTAATATATTAGTTGGACTAATATTTAATAGTTTTTTTAATTAAACAATTGGACTGTATTCAAACTATTTCGTTTATAGTTGATTATATAATTGGATTATAGTAATCAATATATTTGAATTAACTATTTCAATTAAAAGTTGATTTTATAATTGGATTATAGTAATCAATATAATTGAATTTAACCTATTAAATTATAGTTGATTAAATAGTTGGACTATAGTAATCATTATAATAAATAGTACCTAAAATCGTTGATTAAATAGTTGAACTATTAGAATCAAGATAAAATTGAAAGATTAGTGTTTAAAACATAATCCTGGGTGAAAATGTATTTAAACGACTTTAATTTTCAAATTGGGAATAAAAATTCAGGATAGTCCTGAAAACTAAGAAGTTACTTTATTTGATAAAATAACATCTTAGGCCTAAGCCCGGAGTTAAGCAAAAAGTAGAACATGATATTTGGAATATTCATGTAATAATAACTTTAGTGCTTAATCCATTAAGCTTGCCACATAGACTCCTTAATTTCTTAATCAGAACTAAGGATTAGATCCTTATAGTATGATATTGAAATTGAAGGATCTTCATAGGTCTATTCTTAGATCTTTGAAGTACTAAATTGTAGTACTAAACTCTTGGAGAGTTAATGGAAATACTCAATGAGACAAAACCAAAGTTTGCAATAAGGCAAGAAGCGCAAGGCGCACCTTACTTCGATATTCTAGAAGGCCAAGGCTTGGCCAAAGGCTTCTGGGATGTGAAGAAATGGCAAAGGCAAAATCATTATAATCTTCTGGGAAGATAAAAGACATATCCCAAAATGTCTACCTAAATTGTGGCAAACGGGATCGCGGAAGCGTGACTCCTGTTTGAACAAAGCAGACATGAAGGAATTGAAGACGGGACAAGGCTCTGACTTCAAATATGTTTGTCATAATTATGTTCACTACTAGTATTAAAATTGGATTTAAATACTTAGTGTGGTACATAAATATGTACTGGTGTGCAGAATCTGCTATAAGCAGGATACTGACTTCATTTGAGATTAATCTGCGAATCGGAAACGGGACGAAAGTCGCTGTTTTAACCGTAGATACCTAATATTAGGAACTACCCTTCGGGTGTGTACTTAAATTAGGAAACTGTTACAATGTAACTAGTTTGACTAGAAACATTATCTCTATATCAGGGTTTAACCCGTTGCGGGTATACCTTTATTTCTAGAACACTAAAGTGTTTTATTTTATAAAGATGATATTGAGATAAACACATTAGATGTAAATAACAGAATTTATATTTTGAATATAAATAAATCTCAAACGTATAACATGACAAATAAATAGCTCAATTAGTTGAAACATATTGTGGCATCGTTGTCTGGGACACAATTAAACAAGACTCGTATATCCACACTTTTGAAGAGTGGATACTAGGACAAATTTGATTATATTCAAATGATGTCTACGAATCTAGTTTATTGGGCAAAATGCCTAAAACACTATTTACTTGGTAAAAGTGCAAAATGCCACTGATCTGTTAGCCCTAGTTCATAGTGAAGCAGTGGCCCATGTCTAGCTAGGCTAGAGGTGGATATGAATATTTCGTGACCTTTACAGATGTGGCATCGCGTTATGGTTATGTGTTTCTTTTGAAATACAAATCGGAAACTTTTACAGTTTCGATACGAAGTAGACAAACAGATCGGCTAAAGTATTAAGACCATCACTATTGGACCATGATGAAAATACTTAAGCAATAAGTTTCTCAAATACTTGAAAGAGTATAGTATTCTTTCAATGAGGACTCCTCCCGGAACACGTCAGTTTGACGGTGTGTCTGAACGGAGAAACCGAATTTTGTCAGACATGATAAGGTTAATCATGAGTCGCTCTGAGCTACCATTTCCTTCAACGGATACGCATATATAGTGCAGAACTTATTTTGAATAAGGTTCCATAAAATCTGTTAGACATACTTCATATTAGATATGAACAGGAAAGAAACCGGGTTTCTCATTCCTGAAGATTTGGGAATGCTAAGCATATGTTTGGATGATACCAAACTAAAACCCAAATCGAATAAGTGCCTAAATTGTAGGTTATCCTAGGGAAACCTAAGTATAGTACTTAAACATCTCACAAGAGAACAATTTAATTGTTACTCATCATGCTGTTTTCCTAAGAGGAATACCTATATGCAGTGGTAAGTGGGAGGATAGTAAAACTCGATGAAAATCGGAGTAATACTATTCCAGGCACCAAATCTTAATGGAACACAAATAGTTCATCAAGGATGAAACTATACCAATAATCTTCGAATACACAAGAACCACGTAAGTCGGAGAGAGTCAGAAAACAACATGGGGTATGGGTTTCTGATCTCACCTCATAAAGATGTCAATCATATTGAGGAACACCAACTGACTACGTATGAGGAAGTGATACAAGGTATTGACTCCCTATTATGGCAAAATGCCATGATGTCCGAAATGGATTCCATGTATACCAACTATGTTTGGACACTAGTTGTTGTACCTGAAGGCATTGTGCCTATTGGTACTTTATAAGTCTTCAAGGAAGACATACATGGAAGGCAACATACCAACGTACTAAGCTAGGCTTGTAGCGAAAAGGGTATCGTTATCAACATTGTGTCGATTACGACGAAACATTTTACTTGTTGCCATTGGTAAATCCATTTGGATAATGCTTGCTGATGCTGCATGTTTCATTTATGAAATATGACAGCTGAACGGGAAAATCGCTTTCCTTAAATGGAAACCTTTTGGAGGATGTTTACAACATCCTGACGGTTTTATCGTACCAAAACTAGCAAACAAGGTTTGCAGGTTATTCGATCCATGTATGGATTGAAGCAAGCATTAAGTTCTTGGAATTATCGCTTTGATGTAATCATAATGGTGTATGATTTAATTCAAAACGAAATTGATTCTTGTGTATATAAGGAGGTTAGTGAGAGCGCACTGACAGCAAAAGTCCTAAATAATGATAATATATCATTTCTTGGAAATGATATTCCCATAAAAACTATCGGTGAAAGCTTGGCTTTCGAGAAAATTCTCCGTAGAATTCTTGGGAGAAACAACATTTATTCTAGGAATAAAGATCTACTGGGATATATTTAAAGTTGTTGATGCTCTCCGAGAACTTGTACATTGAAAAATGTATTCGACCTGGTGTCACATATGCTTTGAGCATATGGATTCACAATCAGGCCAATCCAAGTGATAGTCACTGGATTGATGTTAAGAACATCCTAAGTATCTTAGAGGAACTAAGGATGCTGTCTTAAACTATAGAGAATGAGAACTTGAAGTGACTAGGATCACCGTTGCAAGTTTCCTGATCGATAAAAACGACTATAAGTCGTAACAACAGTTCTATAAAGTTTGAATAACGGAACAATGAGCTGGAAAATCTTCCAAGCAAGATATTGTTACCGAATAAACAACAAAAGTAGATTATTGCTGCAACTGAGGCAGCAATAGAAGCCTTCTGGATTAATAATAAATCTAATTAGATTAGATATAGTTCTGTTAGCAGCTGAGCTAGGCTACAGCACAGGCTAAAGAATTAATGGTCTCATCAACGATCCAGATAAATACTTCGACTATTCATCTAATTCGTTCGGATCATACATCGTGGCAATGTGATGATCGAATAAATCGCATCAGATGATAATCATGCAAATCCGCTGACGAAAGTCTTTCCTCAGCAGTTTGAGCGAACTGTACATAGTTCGGGTGTAGGACACTCGAGTGACTGGCTATAGGCCAAGTGGGAGATTGTTGGAAAGTTATGACCCATAGCGTCACTATTTGTACAGATCATGGTGTTGTTGTACAAATTAACTATGTGACAAAGGAAATTGCTCTTTTATCATTTGTGATTAGATCACCAAGATGTATAATTGATGAAATGTCCATATGATTAGTTCCTGGATTGAGATGATATGAGACAGTATCAATCCATGAAGGTTTAATCATTAAATATCCCTAGTCGTAGTATTATCGAGATTGGACATCGATAATGCAGAATAGACTAGTATTACACTTATGCGCGTTGTGAGGGCATAAAAACATAGTTCTCATATATTTGGGTATAGGATACTCATGCAAGTGTAGTGGGAGGTTGTGTTTTACCGATGGTATGGAAAACAGCTTCGCTCTGGATAGACCCATCAGAATTCCATTGGTAGTATTACTATGTTTCTATGGAAGTCTGAATCAGGGTAGGTGTATTTGGTCTTAACCTGAGACTTGCACCGCTAATACTTGTGACAATCAATGTACTTTGGTTTTGGTCGTCCAGGACTTTAACAGGTTCTGTGTACGCCTCTTCTGGGTATATTGAGAATCGTAGTGTATTGGGTGTGATGTCGAGATGGAAGTATCACTCCAGTAATAGTGGAGATGATGATCACGTAGGATACAAAACTCGTTCTCTTATATGCTGCAGCTATCGGGATATTATGACTAGGTCATGTTTATCCGATTATAGAGACTAGTTACCAGAGATCCGATATGTGCTTCGTACGGGGCAGACACATTTACTGCCCCAGGCCTTGCACGTGACATCCGATACTGGATGGAAATACGCAATACTACGTATACTACGCCTGATATAGATCACATATTCCTGTAAGGATATTTCTGGAGAATTGGGTAGGCATGACGCTTTGCTAGAAGCCAACCTTGTCTTGTAAATTGGTATAAACGTAGTACTAGGTACTTACGTGTTCGGATAGTCCGACGACCGGATTTACTGCCAACATATCTGGGGATCTCATGGGTCGCTTCCCGAAGATTCACCGATGACGTATGACTCACACTTTTTTAATCTGGGATTAATTACAGAGATATTTTATCAGGGATAAAATATTAATTAAAAAAAGAGATAACGATTAATTTGGAATTAATCGGTAAATTAATATATTCGATATATTAAACGAAATTGGATTTCGACGCGGAATTGAAATTAGATTTTAATTCGGGCGAACGAGTTAATTTAGAATTAATTCGTTAGCGACGTGAATAGTGATTTTACTAGGCATAATTATTTAATTGCGTCGCAACGAAAAATTCGTTAATTTGGAATTAACGAACCCGAGCCCGGGAGTGTTTGCGGGCGCGCTCGCATTGCGAATTTAAGTGTGGCCCACAAGTCACATCAAGCGTCAAATCATTAGTCACATCAAGCGTCAAATCACTTGTCACTTTGAGTGATGTGACAATTTGTCACTTGATTGATTGATGGAGGTGGTTGGCATTAATGCCTTGACTTTTTTGAAAAGCAAAAATTGGTAAATGAATTTGTAAATTCATTAAGTGTATTAGATACACAATTTTTTTCACCAACCAACACAACATTCTCTTCCTCTCTTCATCTCTCTCTCTCGGTCATGGTAGCCATTTTTCTTCTTCTGTTTTGCCCACTACCGTGAGCCAAGAAGAAGCAAGATGATGATTTTGTTGCAAAATCAAGAGTGCTAGCACACAATGGAGACATACTAAGGTGATAGGGAAACCACACTTGTGAGCATGGAATCACACAAAGTTTGGAGCTTGGAGGAATCACCATTGCCGAATTCATTGAGAAAAAAAAAACTGCCAAAGCCGTGAGCCCTAGGAGGGAGAAGCTTGAAGTTTTGTGTTCGTCGCATCGCTCAACAGCTCAATGTAAGTATTCCGCAACTTCTTTGTTGTATTCGCACTTTGTTTCATTGCTTTATTCGATCCTCGGGACCGTAGATTTTCGCAACAAAATGATTTAGAATATGCATTAAAAAAATATTATCTTATTTTCAAGTGGTTTAATTAGATTACAATTAACTTCAGCACTTTCCTAGTGAATTTTCTTTTGGTTGAATTTATTTTTATGTTTTAATTTTGAACCCTCAATCCCATGCATACACAATCTTAGCGTACAAGATATAATATTTATGTACATTGGTAGTTAGAAATTTATCTGAATATTATCTAAATTAACTATGTTTTAATATTTACAAAAAAAAAAAAAACAAAACAAAACAAAAAATCGATTCTATATGGTAATAACACACCACCATTTCTAAATTTGAGACCTCTTTCATTTTCTCTGACCTCCAAATTACTCTCTATATTCTTAGTCTTCTTAGGTTGTTTTCTTAGTGTTGGAGTTCAAGTTAAATTCAGTTGATAGAATAGAAGAGCTGTGTTTCTTTTGTTATTCCCCGTTATCATATCTTATGAAATATGCACTGTTCAAATCCGTTAGCACCAAAAAATAATAAGACAACATGTTTTAAAAAAATATGTGCTACACAGATCTCGATATTTTAATGATTCCTTACGGTCATAGATTTTATCGAAATTTTGCCGATTATATTAGAAGATATCTTAGAAATTCTAAAATTTTAAAATACATTATTATTTTAAATTAGTTGTTATTTTTGTTATATATATATATATATATATATATATTTTTTATCGATAATTAGTATTAGTATTTTCTACAAATATCATAGTTTAAAACAAATAAAATGGATGGGTGATGGTGCAATTATTTGTGATTGGACTTTGGAGTCTTATGAAATTAGGTTAACTTCACATCATTATGACTCCTTTGATTATGAAGTTTGAATGAATCCAATATAGATCCTCTTTTAAAGTTGATGCAACTCATTGGACCTAAAAAAAAAAAATTCAGATATTTATATTTAGGAATCAAAGTAAAATCTCATCCAAAATTTTAGGTATATTCAGTGGTGAATTATTTACATGTACATTATCATCCACATAATATCTTTCCTATTGTGATATCATTCTCCATTTAACAATTAAAAAAATTCTCTCATAATAATCTTCAATTTTCTATTTGATTAGTGGCAAAGAATCTATAAATGCATATTATTAGGTACTGAAAGCTCAGTTTATAGATTTCGTTGTGTATGTATGTGAATAATTGAACTTTTTATACTAATATAATGTGAATAATAAAATTGCAAATAAACTAAAATTAAATGGGTTTAATTCCCAATTAAAACCTAATTAAGGTCTATTTAGTGTATATGTATTTTTGAAAAAATGACATATAACTATCCTTCAGTTTGCTATAATGACATTTTAGTCTCTATAATTTTAAGAAATACAATATTTAGTCTCTGTTGTAGTGCCGTTAAGTATTTTTTTTTTAATTAATTTTTAGTCATTTTTATCTGATTAGTGTTAAATAACTTGAACATTCCAAAAATTGTTTAAAGAAAGTAAAAATTTGTATCAAAATTAGATAAAAAAAATGACTTAATTATCAAAGAATAATTAACGGCATGGTCTAAAGTTTGTATCTTTTAAAGTGTCGAAACTAAATTATTTTCAAAATTATAGGGACTAAAGCGTTATTATGATAATTTATAAAATAGTTGAATATCATTTTCCCTATTTTTCCAAGTAGAGTTTCTTTGGATCCAATGCTGAATTAAACTATACTAAACATTTTATATTCTTTTAATACTCGTGCTTTAATAGGAATGAACGGTTAAATTTAATGAGTTAAATTTAAATTATTGTTTCATGACGACCAAGGAAAGGTTTTCATGTAATTTTATTGATGGGTACATCTTTCATCTTCAAAGTTTAAGTCAAAAATTGTATACAATGTATTCCCAACTCAACAATCACATTAATGATTTTATATGATACAAGAAAATGATAAGATTAATTAAATCATAAGATTATTCCTATGATTTAAACTTTAACATTTTCACTTATTAAATTAATAATTTATAATTTTGTATCTCTTTAATCTCATATGAGAATAATTAATTAACCTCTGATCTCTCATAAGATACTTGGCATATCACGGATTCAACTTATTTGTTTATAACATGATTTAATACGATAAATACCTTGTTTTCCGAATCAATTTTTGAACATAACATTAATCGAGAGTTTATTTCAATTGTCACATTCTCATTACATTCATGCGTGTTTTCTCATTGTATCTTTTTTTGGAAACGTTTGAAATCCCGCGATCAAATCACTCGACCCGAGTTTAAACTGAGCAGATAAAAATTTCATATTATATCATAGTCTTATAAAAAATACATTTCACGTGATCTAACAATTAAATTCTAAGTCATTTGTCATCAAGCCACACCATTTTAGGACAATATTTTCTCATTGTATCTTCAACGCGTTTTCATCATTTTGACATTAGGTTCCCGTCACATTTTCTTGGGTAAGACTATTCAACATATTGATATTACGTTCCTGTCACATTTTCTTGAATAATACTATTTTAATTTAAATTTTTAACACAAATTGGAAGTCATTTATCTAATGCAACTTAACTGTGGATATTGAAAGTCAAAGTACTTGTTGATGTTGGTTTTTCATTCCAGGGATAATTTAAGAAACTTATTTAGATGGGAAATTAAAGGCAAACTTGGCAAACAAATAAGAAATCATAGAGAAAAACAAATGATTAACGTGGTTCGGTGGAGAGTGGCTCCAACCTACGTACACAGGAACAAAGAAATTAAACTTTATTACTAGTTTGAATCAAACCGACCTGCTTTCTGTCTCTCTATCACTAAGCTTTTTTGCTATCTTTTACAAGTTGTGAATGTTGGGGTTTTGGGCAAAATACCCGGGTTAGTACGCAGCGGAATGCGGGCAAATCAAATATTCCAATTTCTTAAATTTTTCTTGGGTGATTAAAATAAACTTATTTATTTTAATCACTCATTACTCAAAAACAGAAACTTTAACCCAAAAATCAAAATTTCAGTAAATTATCATACAACCCCAAAACTTTCCATTTTAATCATTTTAGTCATAAGTTGTTTAAAACAAGCTTAGGTGATTTCCAATCACAACCAAAATGATATATACATCAAATATACATTAAAACATAAATCTAAAAAACTTTCCAGATTTTTCAGTAAATACGGAAATGCCCCAAAACTTTACATTTTGATCATTTTAGTCCTAATTTGTCAAATACATAATTAGGTGATTCCAAATCACTACCAAAATAATTTATACATGTCTAATACGTGAAAATACAAATTACAATTCAAGAAAACAATTTTCCCTAAATTACCGAGAGGTCCCTCAAATTTCTAAGAATTGCACTTTAGTCCAAATTGGTTCAAAACCATTCAAGATCAAGTCCAATCAACACCAAAATTAATATGCATCATATATACATCATTAATTAACACATATAAGAAAATTCCCAAATTTGAAGACGGTTATGAACCCTGATTTCTCAAAATTGTCCAAATGGCCAATTAACACCAAATTAAGTAAATTCAATACTTCAATTCAATCCTTACCACACCAAATAAGTCTCACCACCATGAAACAACTCAAGAACAATTCTAGGTCATTTATGGGTGGCTAAGCAACTCTAGAATGGCAACATCACCATCAAATGGCTAAAAGAATATAAATAAACTAATTTCATGCATTCTTTATACATATACATGCTTCCATCTTTCTATCAAGTTCCCAACCATCAAAATAGAAACACAAAGCAGTAGAGAAAGATCTACGCTATACATATTGAAGCCTAGAGTGATAGAAAGATTTTTTCATGAAGAAGAAAGTAAATAAAAACTTACAAAATTCCAAAATTTCCAAGCTTTCCATTTCTTTCTCTTTTCCTCTCAACTCACTTTTGTATTTTGATTTTAGGGTTCTTATATTATGAAACAAAAAATGAAAAAGAGGCTTATATATATTTCCTCTAATGACCGAAAAAAAGGAAATAAAAATAGCCAAGTATTTTTCTATTTTTGTTTCAAAAAAGAATAAATTGGAAAATGATTTAATGAAAAAATTGTGATAATTATCCATTAACCATTTAATGTATATCACAACTTGTACCAATTAAATCAAACCACTTAAACCAATCAAAATTGGCCAATTAATCCAATTAAACTTTGCCAATTTGCTTACTTTAATAAAGTAAATAGATATTTATTATTTAATTAATTAAATTATTCAACATTTGAATAATCAAATAATTACATACAAATATCTTAAATATATGTATTATATTTACATTAAATAACCAAAATACATATATTAATAATAAATGTCAAATATCACAATTCAACATTTAACAAATGGCCGAAAGATCCCAAACGCATGTATTTTCGTTTAACCGTTAAACGACTTAAAAATAATCAGTATTATTCATAAAAGATGCCCTAATGCTCTACGAGTATATTTCATTAGTGAGACTCTCTAGGTTCAGACATATCCGTCACGAAATCCAATTTCGTGTGCATAATCTACCCACCCGTAAATTATGACGAACACAGATAAATTCTGTGAACCATACAGGTCGAGGTCACTGCATACGTATAATCCCTCCGTCACAGGTATCCGGATTATCCCAGAGATATAAATAATAACGTCAAATCTCTATAGGTATAATCATATCGACGATTCTATTAGCAATCTCTTAATAACACTTAGAACTTACTTCTACAGTGTACATGTTGGTCTCTAAGACATGCTTCCAAGATCATAAACATGATTTGTGTGTGAATTAATCAAGTAAAAGTTACGGATGACTTACATTGATTTTTGAGAAATTTGAAAACTTCTTTGAATGGATGAAGCTCCAAGCTTTTGATTTGTTGTTAAACTCTTGGGTGAGTTTCCCTAACACCTCATTAGACTCCTCAAGTGCTAGCTTGTGAAATTTTTGAAGCAAAAATTTCTCTTCCAAGAAGAGAGAATTCGGCTTAGAGGGAGAAGGAGAGAGATGAGTGAATAGTGAATCAAACTTTGGTTGTTGTGTGTTTTTAAATGACTTAATTACTATTGCCAACTACTTCCATCAATGTGAAGACAATTGATGTAAATCATTGGTCCCACCTTACTTAAATTCAAAATTTAAGTTGGCTTCTCCAACCCACAACTAGACTTGGGCCCGGGTTTGTTTAATTCTGAATTAAACGAATTTATCATCGCGACATAATTAAATCCAATTTAATTAAATAATTATACCTAGTAAATTATTACGATAGTCGCTTTCGAATTAATTCCAAATTAATTCGTTCGCCCGAATTAAAATCCAATTTTAGTTTCGTATTGAAATCCAATTTCAATTAATATATCCGATATATTATTTTAGCCCCAAATAAATAAATTAAATAGAAAAATCTAATTTAACTATTAAATTTATTTTATCGATTAATTCCAAATTAATCGTGTTCTCTCTTCTATACGAATTTAATCCCAGATTAATTCTTGCCGCAATTAATCCCAGATTAATTTTCTCTCATAATTAATCCCAGATTAATTCTATATGAGTCAAATGTCATTGGTGAATCTTTGGGAAGTGACCCAAGAGATTCCTGGATATGTTGGCAGTAAATACGGTTGTCGGACTATTCGAACACGTGTGTATCCCGTACCATATTCTCATCGATTTACAAGACATGGTTGGCTTCTAGTAAAGCTCTGTGCCTAGCCACATCTCCAGAAATATCCGCCGATGAATATTATATGTATCAGAAGTAGTAATACTAATGTAATGCGTAATACGATCTAGTATTGGATGTCACATGCTAGGCCTAGGGTTGACTCTGTGTCTACCCCGTACGAAGCATATATCAGATCCCGCGTAACTAGTCTCTGTAATCGGAAAGTCATGACCTAGTCATACTTTCCCGATAGCTACAACTTTTAAGAGTACTAGTTCTATATCCTGTTTGACCATCATCTCCGTATGACTGAAGTGATACTCTCATCTTGACATCACATCCAATACACTAGGATTCTCAGAAAACCTAATACAGGCGTACACAGAACCTGTTAAAGCTCTAGACAACCAATATCAAAGTAAACTGATTGTCGCAAGTAATAACGACATAAGTCTCAAGTTAAAGATCACATACACCTACCCTGATTCGGATTCCCATAGACACATAGTCATACTACCAATGATAAAATAGAAATTTCTTTTTGTCACATAGTTAATTTGTACAAAAACACAATGTTCTTTACAAATAGTGATGCTATGGGTCATAATTGTCCAACAATCTCCCACTTGGCCTATAGCCAATCACTCAGGTATCTAACACCTGAACTATGTACATGTCGTTCAAACTTTTGCTGAGATATAGCTTTCGTCAGAGGATCTGTATCATCTGATGCGATCTTCTCGATCTTCACATCGCCATGATGTATGATCTCACGAAATCAGATGAAATCGTCGAAGTACATGCTTGGATCGTTGATGAGACCGTGGTTCCTTAGCCTGTGCGATAGCCCCATTATTGTTACAATACAAAGGTACGGGCTTAGCTGCTAACGGAACTACTGTTGGACAATTATGACCCATAGCATCACTATTTGTAAAAGACATGGTGTTTTTATACAAATTAACTATGTGACAAAGGATATTGCTCTTTTATCATTTTGTAATTGGATTACTTGGATATATAAATGATAAAAGTCCATATGATTAGTAACAGATTAATAATATATGAGACATTATTAATCCACGAAAGGTTTAGTCATTAAATATACCTTGTCATAGTATTATCGAGACTGGACATCGATAATGCGTAATAGACTAGTATTACACTTGTGCGCGTTATGGATGCTTAACGACATAATTCTCATATATTTTAGTATTGGATACTTATGCAAATGTGATAGGAGGTTCTGTTAGCCGTTGGACCGGGAATAGCTTCACTCTGGACAGACCCCTCGGAATCCCATTGGTAGTATGACCATGTGTCTATGAGAATCCGAATCAGGGTAGGTGTATGTGGTTTTAACCTGAGACTTGCATCGCTAATACTTACGACAATCAATATACTTTGGTTTTGGTCTTCCGGAGCTTTATAAGGTTCTGTGTACGTCTCTTATGGGTATACTAAGAATCGTAGTGTATTGAGTGTGATGTCAAGATGAAAGTATCACTCAGTCATATGGAGATGATGATCACGCAGGGATACAGAACTAGTACTCTTAAATGCTGCAGCTATCGGGATAGTATGACTAGGTCATGATTATCCGATTACAGAGACTAGTTGCTAGTGATCTGATATATGCTTCGTACGGGGCAGACACAATTCCAGCCCTAGGCCTAACATGTGACATCCGATACTGGATCATTTTACGTAATACATTATATACTACGCCTGATACAGATTATAAATTCCATGTTGAATATTTCAAGAGAATTGGGTAGACACAGTGTTTTTCTAGAAGCCAACCATGTCTTGTAAATCGGTGAGAACGTGGTATGGGGTACGCACGTGTCGGATAGTCCGATAATCGTATTTACTGCCAACATATCCAGCTTGGGTCGCTTCCCAAAGATTCACCGATGACATTTGACTCGAACAGAATTAATCTGGGATTAATTACGGCAAGAATTTTATCTGGGATTAAATTCGTCTAGAATAGAGAACGCGATTAATTTGAAATTAATCGGTAAAGTAAATTTAATAGTTAAATTAGATTTTACTATTTAATTTATTTAATTGGGCTAAAATAATATATCAGATATATTAATTGAAATTGGATTTCAATATGGAATTAAAATTGGATTTTAATTCAAGCGAACGAATTAATTAGGAATTAATTCGTAAGCGACTTTCGTAATAATTTTGCTAGGAATTATTTTTTAATTAAATTGGATTTAATTACGTCGCAACGAAAAATTCGTTTAGTCAGATTAAACGAACCGGGCCCAAAGTGTGTTGTGTAAGCCAACCAAATTTTGAATTTAAAGTGATGGGACCCACTTTATTTACATCATATTTTTTGAAATGTGTTGGAAGTGGTTGGACATATTTAATGCAAAGTATTTCACAACAAAAACACTTAAGTGAACTTTGGAAGTTAATTTTATTAGTTAGTTTTTGGAAAATAAAAGAAAACTATTCACTCTCTCTCCCATTCTCTCATTGACGAACATGCTTCTTCTTGGAGGAGAAATTTTTGTTTCAATTTTGTTCAAGCTAGCACTTAAAGGAGTCATAGAAAGGTGATAGGGAAACTCACCCAAGAGTTTAGAACTCAACAACGAAGCTTGGAGCTTCTACATCAAATAAAGTTTTGAATTTTCTCATCCGTTCAATGTGAGTATTTCCGCAACTCTACTTGAATTATTCACACAAAAATCATTTTTTAGGATCCTTGGCAAGTCTTAGAGACACTAACAATGGTATCAGAGCCAATCTAAGCATGATTTAATTTTTAGGGTTCATGACTTTAGTTTGGGTATTTTTGCTTGGAGCATAATTTTACTAAATTGATTGTTTAGTTGTGTTTAGATGATGATGAATTGGATTTGTGCATCATTGGATTTGTGAAAAATTGATTAGATTAATTTTCCTCAAATTCCCACACATGGCCGAATGGAACCCTAAGTTGTGCTCATGGTGAGTTTTTGAATTTTGACAATTGGATGTTAATTTCATGTATTGCTGTGAGCTTGAGTATATTGGAATGAATTGATTTTGCTTCAATTTTATGTTGGACATGAATTTGAAATTAAGCATGATTAATTGGATTAATTAATGTTTTGGAAACATTAGATTAATTGATTAATTGTGTCTATTACACTTTAATTGAATTAATGTTTTTTTGGAATAATATGTTAATTTAATTTGTTGTAATTGGGCTAATGGGCTTGGTTGGGTCAAGTATGGTTTTGGACAATTGGGTTGGATCCAATTGGGCCTAAAACCATTTCCATAAAGTCCAAATATGACTATTGGGCCTTTAAAATTTAATTGGGCCTAATGAGCCTAAATTGATTTTGTGGCATAGGGTGATTCCTAACTTGGGCCTTGGCATCTTGGGTTGGACCCATAATTGCCAAAGCCCATGCCTAAAGAATTAATTGAAAGCCCATTGGACTATAATTGAATAATATTGGATGCTAATTGGGCCTTTGAGACCCATATAGATTGGATTTGGAATCCAAGTCTTTAAGGCACTAAAATAAGTGTAATTGTTTAAATTGGAATTAAACATGAATTAGTATTGAATACAATTTAAATTGGATTTGAAATCGTAGTTCGATATAATTCAAGAATACGTACTTTGAGTATTTATTCTTAAACGAGTTGGACTCGCGCAAATCAAATCGTTGTATGAACATTGAATGGTCATTAATTAAAGATTATTTAATTGGATTAGATTGATTGAACATCATGCTTTGTTTGAATACTTGGATGTATTTATATGAATAATGTATATCGGATGGATATTAGTTAGGTGGGGGCAATTTTGGAAATTGCTGTAAGTATGGTACTTATTTATTAAATTGGATCTGCGTGTCCAGCCTTTTACCTCATTATCTCTTTGTATTTCTCTTCTCACAAATTACCCTCAATGCAAATGAGGTTTCTTTTAGTGTTATGTAATTGGGTAGAAGAATGTAAAGTGCTAGCGGGAGAGAGGAAAGAGAGAGTGATTTGTTCTAGGAACAAATTGTATTATATATCCATCCGCATATCATTATTAATTTATCGCGCCTTATTATGCTTTTAGAATGCATGTTTAAGGGTGTATGATGAGACCTAATCAAATATAATTAATTAGTTGCCAATTTACGTGAAAAACCCTCACTTTAATATCAAGTGTTTTCCTTCCATTGAGTGGTTCTTTCTCAAGATCCAAGATTGGCTTTGATTTGTTGGCCAAAGTCAAGATCATTATCCATCGCGGATGTGTTTGAACCACGAAAGCTTTGTTATATATCGCATGTCTTGGGCAGTTATGATTTGTTGGTCAAAGTCAATGTCATTTATGTACATCGACGTTGATTACGAAGCTTTCCCACTATCAATGGGTCACTCTTAACTGGAATCATTAAGCTTGTTGAGCCAAAGCCAAGGCTTAGTTGATTCAGAGGAAAAAGTTAGGAAATATATTGGATATATGTTTTGGACTTGGAGGTCCACCTACCGGATCTAGGAATTGGATGTGATCCAATTGATATTAGAGATCTACCTAGTTAAGTTTCATACAGCTTGTTGGCCAAAGTCAAGGTTGTGTGTTATTTAACGGGATCCTAGCCCACTAGGAAACTGGGTTTCCCGATTACTCCACAGAGGGTTAGAGGCTCGCCGAAAATTAGTGGGAGGCCAGTATTAAATTTGCAATTTCGTTTAATACTTGCTAAATGCGCTTTTTTTAATTTTATTTATCGTCGTTATAAATATATATTAGTTGGACTAATATCTTTAATTGCTTTCATTGAACGCGCTTTTTTTAATTTTATTTATCGTCGTTATAAATATATATTAGTTGGACTAATATCTTTTATTGCTTTCATTGAACAGTTGGACTGTTTTCACATTACTCCACTTGTAGTTGGTTATATAGTTAGACTATAGTAACCATTGTTGGACAAAATGACCCATATCGTCACTATTTGCACAAATCATTGTGTTATTGTAGCAAATTAACTATGTGACAAGGAAATTGCACTCTCATCATTTGTGATTAGATCACCATAGATATATAAATGAAGAGAGGTCCCTGTGATTAGTTCCTGGACTGAGAATGATATGAGACAGTATCAGTCCCCGAAGGATTAATCATTAAATATCCCTAGCCGGAGTATTATCGAGACTGGACATCGATAATGCGGAATAGGCTAGTATTGCACTTGTGAGCGTTGTGAGGGCACAACGGCATAGTTCTCATATATATAAGTATCGGATACTTATGCAAGTGCGATAGGAGGTCGTGTTTCACCGATGGTACGGGAAACAGCTTCGCTCTGGATAGACCCCTCGGAATCCCATTGGTATTATGACTATGTGTCTATGGGAGGCCAAAATCAAGGTAGGTGTGTATAGTCTTAACCTGAGACTTACATCGCTAATACTTACGATAATTGATAGACTTTGGTCTTGGTGGTACAGGGCTTTAACCGGTTCTGCGTACACCACTTCTGGGTTTATCAGAGAGTCGTAGTGTATTGGGTGTGATGTCAAGATGGAAGTATCACTTCAGTCATAGTGGAGATGATGTCACGCAGGATACGGTACTAGTGCTCTTGAGTGTTGCGCAACCAATCGGGATATTGTGACCAGGTCATGAATATCCGATTATAGAGACTATGTTACCAGACATCCGACATGTGCTTCGGACGGGGCAGACACTTATCCAGCCCCAGCCCTAGCACGTGACTATCCGATACTGGGCCGATATACACAATACAATTGGTATACTACGCTTGATATAGATCTTAAATATTCTTATAAGAATATGTCCGGAGAATTGGGAAGACTTGGTGCTTTGCTAGAAGCCAACCTTGTCTAGTAAATCGGTAAAACGTAGTACTTGGTACTCACGTGTTCGGATAGTCCGATGACCGATTTGACTGCCAACATATCCGGGGATCTCATGGGTCGCTTCCCAAAGATTCACCGATGACGTATGACTCGCACTTTTATTAATCTGGGATTAATATGATGAGAGAGAAAATTAATCTGGGATTAATTACAGAGATATTTTATCTGGGATAAAATATCAATTTAAAGAGAGAGAATGATTAATTTGGAATTAATCGATTAATTAATATATTTGATATATTAAACGAAATTGGATTTCGACGCGGAATTAAAATTAGATTTTAATTCGGGCGAGCAGATTAATTTAGAATTAATTCGTTAGCGACGTGAATAGTGATTTCGCTAGCGTAATCATTTAATTACGACGCAACGGAAAATTCATTAATTTAGAATTAGCGAATCCGAGCCCGAGATTATTTGCGAGCGCATTCGTATTTCGAATTCGAGTGCGGCATGTCAAATCAAGCGTCAAATCGCTAGTCGCATCAAGCGTCAAATCACTTGTCACTTTGAGTGATGTGACTTGATTAATTGATGTGACTTGAGTGATGTGATGAGTGATGTGTGTGGTTGGCAATTAAAGCCAAATGTGTTTGAAATGAAATGTAAATTCATTTTTCATGTGTATTAGATACACAACAAAGACACAAAACCGAATGAACACATTTTCCCTCCTCTCTCTCTTCTTCTTCTTCTTCCTCTCTTCACGCCATTTTCTGGTTTCTAAAGGGCAGTGAACTGCCGACTTTTAAGAAGCAAAAATGGAGGGAAGCAAGTGTGTTTTGTGGCAAAACAAGAGTGCTAGCACACTCCGAGATCAATGCGAAGGTGATAGGGAAGTTTACCCATGAGCCGGGATTCAAATTTGAAGCTTGGAGCTTCAAATTCTTGTTGAAAATGGCGCAAAACAGACCACCAAACTGCTGCAGTGGGCGCACATGAGCAGTGGGCAGTGAGCAGAATTTCGTTTTTGTTGCCTCCTTCGTCGCTCAACCGATCGATGTAAGTATTCCGCAACTTTCGTCGTTGTATTCACTTGTGATTCATGCTTGAGTTTTGATCTTGGGACCTATAGAAACTCCAACAATGGCATCAAGAGCTTAGGTTAAAAGCATGAAAAAGTTAGGGCTAAAATTTGGGCAAACTTGATTTTGAGCATGATAAATTAAATTGGATGGATTTGTATGCTTAATTGTGTTTGAATTGAAGATTGATTGGGTCAATTTCAACAAATTGTGATTGGATCATTTTTTCCCCAAATTACTACCTTGGCCGAAAATTGATGATGATTTAATGTCTTGGGATTTTTTATTTTTGACAATTGGATGTGTTGGAAATCATTTGGGAATATGATTTGATGTCGATTGCGGAATCAATTGGATTGAATTCGAATCGGACGAAAAATCCCCAAATTGCCAAGTATGTCATAAAGCTTGAAATTGGGTAAAATTGATTTAAGCATGCAATTATGAAATTGGATGATAAAGTATGCTTGAATGTATTTTAATTGATGATTGGTTGGATCAATTTGATTAAATATTGTTTGGAACAAATTTCCCCAAAATGCTTATGTTGGCCGAATAGTAACTTAGCCCTAAAGTCTTGGAATTTTGATTTTTAATTCATTGGATGAGTTAGAATCAATTAGGATGTTGATTTAATGTCGATTGTGGGATTAATTGGATTGAAACCAAATCGGATATAAAATCCTCTCCTTGGCCGAGACTTAAAGAGCATGTAATGGGTTTGATTTTAATCAAAATGTGTTGGACATATGATGATGATAATGAGCATGATTAATTGTATGAATTGATGTTTTAGAAATGTTAATTTGGGTTATTAATCATGATATACGCTTTAGGTAATTAAATTGTGAAATTGGATTTGTGTAATTTAATTAATTGGGCTAATTTTGGAAATTGAGCTTGAATTGTTGTTATTGGGCTTATTGGGCTTTGTTGTACAAAGTTTGTTTTAGGCAAAATTGGTTGGATCCAATTGGGCCCAAAACCGCATCCATAAAGCCCAAATGCGACTTAATGGACCTTTAAAGTTTAATTGGGCCTAATGGGCCAAGATTAATTTATAGGCTTATGGGGTAACTCCCGGATTGGACTTTGGTTGCGGGTTTGACCCGAGTTGACCAAAAGACCACGCCTTAAGAAATTAATTAAAAGCCCATTAGACTTTAATTAAATTAATATTGGATATTAATCGGGCTGTGAGACCCGTAGCGATTAAATTTGGAATTTAAGTCGAAAAGGGTTTATTATTAAAGTGTGTTATTTAATTTGGAATTAAATAGTGAATTAGAATTAAATACAAATTGAATTGGATTTAATTGTGTAGTTTAATTTAATTCGGGAATTCGTACTTTAAGTACTTATTCGCAAAAACGAGTTTGACTCGAACAAAATCAAATCGTTGTTTGAACATTGGATGATCACTAATTATCAAGATTAATTAATTGGATTAGATTGATTGATAACATGCTTGAGTGAATACATGGTTGTGATGCATGAATAATGTATATCGGATGGATATTAGATGGGTGGGGCAATTTTAGAAATTGTTGTAATAAATTCGATTTATTAATTGGACCTGCGTGTCCAGCCTTATCACCTCATATTCTTTGTATTCTCTTCTCACCTATTCCCCTCAATGTAAATGAGGTTTCTTTAGAAGTGTAGTGTAACGGGTAGAAGAAAATTTTGTGCTAGCGGGAGAGAGAAAGTGAGAGATTTGATCTAGGATCAATGTGTAAAATATCCATCCGCATATCATTATTATTTTATCATATGAGCTTTATTATGTGTTTAGAATGCATGTTTAAGGGTGTATGATGATGAGACCTTAACAAAGATAATAAATTGGTTGCCAATTTGCACGCGAAAAGCCCTCATCAAATATCATGCGTCTTTTCCTTCCATTGAGTGATTCTTGCTCAAGATCCTAGATTGGCATGGGTTGTTGGCCAAAGTCAAGCCCTTGTCCGTCGAAGATGTGTTTGAATCACGAGGCTTTGTTCCATATTGGTGTCTTGTCCAAGTTGTGGTTTGTTGGCCAAAGTCAAGACCACTTCTTGTCCAACGACATTGATTACGAAGCTTCCATGGTCAATGGGTCCACGCTTGACTGGGATCACTAGGTTTGTTATGCCAAAGCCAAGGCCTAGTTGATTCAGAGGAAATAGGTTAGGGTATATATTGGATATATAGGCATATATATGATATATGTTTAGGACTTGGATGTCCACCTACTGGATCTAGGAATTGGATTGGATCCAATTGATCTTAGAGATCTACCTAGTTAATTATCATATAATTTGTTGGCCAAAGTCAAGATTGTGTGATATTTAACGGGATCCTAGCCCACTAGGAAACACAGTTTCCCGAGTACTCGACAGAGGGTTAGAGGCTCGACGAAAAATAGTGGGAGGCAAGAATTGAATTTGCAATACTCGTTCAATTACTCGCCATACGCGCTCATTTAAATTATTTCGTCATTATATTAAATGTTAGTTGGACTAATATTTAAATTGTTGTTTTAATAAACAGTTGGACTGTATTATACTTGATTATATATAATTGGATTATATTAATCAATATATTTGAATTAATTAATTTCAGTTTACAGTTGATTTTATAATTGGATTATAGTAATCAATGTAATTGAGGTTAATTAATTTGGATTATATTTGATTATATAGTTGGACTATTATAATCATTATAATATATATAGTACCACTAATCGTTGATTAAATAGTTGGACTATTGTAATCAAGATAAATTGAAAAGTTGGATATTTAAAATATAATCTGGGATTAAAATATTTTAAATGATTTAATTTTCAAATTGGGAATAAATAATAGGTTACTTTATTTGATAAAAAAAACTTATTATACCTACGCCCAAAATTAAGCAAAATAAGTAGAGCAAAAATCTTTGGGAGATTTATGTGATGATGACTTTAATGCTTAATTTAATATACTTGTCATAAATCTAATTTTAGATTTAAGAAGTATTAAAATTGCAATTTATAATTCTTGGAGAATTAATTGACTATTCTAGAGGAGATAAGTCAAAGTTTGCAATTGGGCATGTAGCACGAGGTGCACATCGTTTCGATATTCTAAAAACCCAAGGCTTGGCCTAAGGTTCCTAAAATATTGAAAAGGATAATTGACATATACCAAAGTGACTACCGTTTGGATATGGCAGACACGAAGAAGAAAGAAAGGGCAAGACTCTGACTTTAAAAATGTTTGTCAAAGTTATGTTCACAACTAGTATTGAAATTAGATTTTAAATACTTAGTGTGATACATAAAATATATGTGTTGATGTTCAGAATCTGTTTTGAGCAGGATACTGACTTCAAGCTGAGATTGCTCTGCGAATCGGAAACGGGACGAAAGTCGCTGTTTCGACCATAGATACCTAAGTTTAGGAACTACCCTTTGGGTGTGTACTTAATTAGGAACTGTTATAATGTAACTAGTTTGACTAGAGACATTATCTCTATATCAGTGTTTAATCCATTGTGGATAAACCTTTATATTCTAGAACACTAAAGTGTTTCATTATATAAAGATGATACTGAGATAAACACATTAGATGTGAAAATAGTATTTATATTTTGAATATAATTAAAATCTCAAACATATAAAATGACAAATAAATAGCTCAAATTGATTTGATCAATAGAGACTTATTTGTGGCATTGTTGTCTGGGACACAATTAAACAAGACTCGTATATCCACACTTTTGAAGAGTGGGTACTAGGACTGATTTGACTATTCAAATAAAGTCTACGAATCGTTTATTAGGTAAAGTACCTAAAACACTATTTACTTGGTAATAGTGAAAGTGCCACTGATCTGTTAGCCCTATTCATGGTGAAGTAAGTGGGCCCATATCTAGCTAGGCTAGATGTGAACATGAATATTTCGTGACCTTAACGGATGTGGCATCACGTTATGGTTATGTGTTTCTTTTGAAGAACACAAATCGGAAACTTTTAGAGTTTCGACACGAAGTAGATAAACAGATCGGCTATAGTATTATACCGTCGCGGTAAGACCGTAATGAAAAATACTTAAGCATTAAGTTTCATATATACTTGCAAGAGTATAGTATTCTTTCAAATGAGGACTCCTCCCGGAACACGTCAAAATGACGGTGTGTCCGAACGGATTAACCGAATCATGTTAGACATGATAAGGCTAATCATGAGTCGCTCTGAGCTACCATTTCCTTCAACGGATTTTTAACAGTGCAATAACTTATTTAGAATAAGTTCTATTAATAATTTGTTTGACAAATATCATATTAGATATGAACAGGAAAGAAACCGGTTTCTCATTCCTGACCATTTGGGATGCTAGGCATATGTTTGGATAATACCAAACTAAAACCTAAATTGGATAAGTGCCAAATTGGTTATCCTAAAGGAAACCATAAGTATAGTACTTATAAATCTCACATGAGAACAATATGATTGTTGCTCACCATGCGGTTTTCCTAAGAGGAATACCGATATGCAGTGGTCAGTGGGAGGATGGTGATACTCGATGAAAATTGGAGTAATACTGTTCGAGGCACGAAATCCTTAATGGAACACATATAGTTCATCAATGATGAATTTATACCATTAATCTTCGAATACACAAGAACCGCGTAGATCGGAGAGAGTCAGAAAACAACCTAGGGTATGGGTTTCTGATCTCACCTCATAAAGATGTTAATCTTTTAAGGTATACCAACTGACTACGTATGAGGTAGTGATACAAGGTATCGACTCCCTATTATGACAAAGTGTCATGAGTCCGAAATGGATTCCATGTATATCAACAAGTTTGGATACTAGTTGATGTACCATAAGACATTGTGCCTATTGGTACTTTATAAGTCTTCAAGGAAGACATACATGGAAGGCAACAAACCAACCTACTAAGCTAGGCTTGTAAAGAAAAGGTAGAGTTATCAACATTGTGTTGATTCCGACGAAACCTTTTAACTGTTGCCACGGTTAATCCATTTGGATAATGCTTGCTAAAGCTGTGTATTTCATTTATGAAATATGACAGCTTAACGGAAAATCGCTTTCCTGAAAAGGAAACCTTTCGGAGGATGTTTATAACATCCTGTCGGTTTTGTCGTACCATAACAAGCAAACAAGGTTTGCAGGTTATTCGATCCATGTTTGGATTGAAGCAAGCATAGGTTCTAGGAATTGTCGTTTTGATGTAATCATAATGGTTTATGACTTAATTCAAAACGAAATGATTCTTGTGTATATAAGGAGGTTAGTGGGAGCGCACTGACAGTGAAATTCCCAATAAAGCAATTGGTGAAAGCTTGGCTTTCATAGATATTCTTTCATAGAAATTCTCCGTAGAATTCTTGGGAGTAACAACCTTTATTCAAGGAATAAAGATCTACTGGGCTAGATTTGGAGTTGTTAACACTCTCTGAGAAATTGTACATTGAATAATGTACGTAACCTGGTGTCTCATATGCTTTGAGCATATGGAGTCACAATCAGGACAATCCAAGTGATAGTCACTGGATTGAAGTTAAGAACATCTGTTAGTATCTTAGAGAACTAAAGATGTTGTCTTAAATTATGGAGTAGGAGAACTTGAAGTGACTAGGATCACTGCTGCAAGTTTCCAAACTGGTAAATACTGCGGTACTATAAAGTTTGAATAACGGGACAGTAAGCTGGAAATATTCCGAGCAAGATAACTGTTGCCGAATAAACAACAAATGCGGATTATTGCTGCAGCTGAGGCAGCAATAGAATCCATTTGGATCGATAATAAATCTAATTAGATTAGATATTGTTCTTTTAGCAGCTGAGCTAGGCGTCAACACATGCTAAAGAATTAATGGTCTCATCGACGATCCAGATATATACTTCTATATCATCTGATTCGTTCGGATCATACATCGTGGCGATGTGATGATCGTATAAATCGCGTCAAACGATAATAGAACAAATCCACTGACGAAACCCTTTCCTCAGCAATTTGAGCGAACCGTACATAGTTCGGGTGTGGGACACTTGAGTGACTCGCTACGTGCCAAGTGGGAGATTGTTGGAAAAAATGACCCATAGCGTCACTATTTGCACAGATCATTGTGTTGTTGTAGCAAATTAACTATGTGACAATGAAATTGCACTCTCATCATTTGTGATTAGATCACCATAGATATATAAATGAAGAGAGGTCCCTGTGATTAGTTCCTGGACTGAGAATGATATGAGACAGTATCAGTCCCCGAAGGATTAATCATTAAATATCCCTAGCCGGAGTATTATCGAGACTGGACATCGATAATGCGGAATAGGCTAGTATTGCACTTGTGTGCGTTGTGAGGGCACAACGGCATAGTTCTCATATATATAAGTATCGGATACTTATGCAAGTGCGATAGGAGGTCGTGTTTCACCGATGGTACGGGAAACAGCTTCGCTCTGGATAGACCCCTCGGAATCCCATTGGTATTATGACTATGTGTCTATGGGAGGCCGAAATCAAGGTAGGTGTGTATAGTCTTAACCTGAGACTTACATCGCTAATACTTACGATAATCGATAGACTTTGGTCTTGGTGGTACAGGGCTTTAACCGGTTCTGCGTACACCACTTCTGGGTTTATCAGAGAGTCGTAGTGTATTGGGTGTGATGTCAAGACGGAAGTATCACTTCAGTCATAGTGGAGATGATGTCACGCAGGATACGGTACTAGTGCTCTTGAGTGTTGCGCAACCAATCGGGATATTGTGACCAGGTCATGAATATCCGATTATAGAGACTATGTTACCAGACATCCGACATGTGCTTCGGACGGGGCAGACACTTATCCAGCCCCAGCCCTAGCACGTGACTATCCGATACTGGGCCGATATACACAATACAATTGGTATACTACGCTTGATATAGATCTTAAATATTCTTATAAGAATATGTCCGGAGAATTGGGAAGACTTGGTGCTTTGCTAGAAGCCAACCTTGTCTAGTAAATCGGTAAAACGTAGTACTTGGTACTCACGTGTTCGGATAGTCCGATGACTGATTTGACTGCCAACATATCCGGGGATCTCATGGGTCGCTTCCCAAAGATTCACCGATGACGTATGACTCGCACTTTTATTAATCTGGGATTAATATGATGAGAGAGAAAATTAATCTGGGATTAATTACAGAGATATTTTATCTGGGATAAAATATCAATTTAAAGAGAGAGAATGATTAATTTGGAATTAATCGATTAATTAATATATTTGATATATTAAACGAAATTGGATTTCGACGCGGAATTAAAATTAGATTTTAATTCAGGCGAGCGGATTAATTTAGAATTAATTCGTTAGCGACGTGAATAGTGATTTCGCTAGGCGTAATCATTTTATTACGACGCAACGGAAAATTCATTAATTTAGAATTAGCGAATCCGAGCCCGAGATTATTTGCGAGCGCATTCGTATTTCGAATTCGAGTGCGGCACGTCAAATCAAGCGTCAAATCGCTAGTCGCATCAAGCGTCAAATCACTTGTCACTTTGAGTGATGTGACTTGATTAATTGATGTGACTTGAGTGATGTGATGAGTGATGTGTGTGGTTGGCAATTAAAGCCAAATGTGTTTGAAATGAAATGTAAATTCATTTTTCATGTGTATTAGATACACAACAAAGACACAAAACCGAATGAACACATTTTCCCTCCTCTCTCTCTTCTTCTTCTTCTTCCCCTCTTCACGCCATTTTCTGGTTTCTAAATGGCAGTGAACTGCCGACTTTTAAGAAGCAAAAATGGAGGGAAGCAAGTGTGTTTTGTGGCAAAACAAGAGTGCTAGCACACTCCGAGATCAATGCGAAGGTGATAGGGAAGTTTACCCATGAGCGGGGATTCAAATTTGAAGCTTGGAGCTTCAAATTCTTGTTGAAAATGGCGCAAAACAGACCACCAAACTGCTGCAGTGGGCGCACATGAGCAGTGGGCAGTGAGCAGAATTTCGTTTTTGTTGCCTCCTTCGTCGCTCAACCGATCGATGTAAGTATTCCGCAACTTCCGTCGTTGTATTCACTTGTGTTTCATGCTTGAGTTTTGATCTTGGGACCTATAGAAACTCCAACAACCATTACATTTTGAGTGTACCCGATATCGTTGATTGGATAGTTGGACTATTGCAATCGAGATGGCTGGAAAGATTAGCAGTAGGGACATCATCTTGGGGGATAATGTCTTTAACGGCTCCAATTTTCTAGATTGGGAGATGAATCTCAGGATAGTCATGGGAGCCGAGAAGTTACTCTATGTCATAGAGAAACCTCTAGGGTCTGAGCCCGGAGTTGAGCAAATAGTAGATCATGAGTTTTGGAAGACTCATCGTGATGATAACTTTAGTGCTCAATCTGTGATGCTTGCCGCAATGACACCTCAGTTTCGTTGTCAGAATAAAGGATTGGATCCTTATAGTATGATGTTGAAGTTGAAGGATCTTCACAGATCTAACTTTAGATCTCAGAAGTGCGAATTGCAAAAGAAGCTCTTTCGCTCGCGTATGTCAGAGGGTACGTCTGTCGAGCACTATGTGTCATAGATGATTGTTGACATCGAACAGTTAGGTCAGCTAGGCATAACCTTCGAGGCCGAGACTTCCATAGATTTGATCTTACAGTCTCTGCCCGACTGCTGGGGCGGGTTCGTCATGAACTATAACATGATGAACCAAGAGAAAAATTTTGGAGAGTTAATGGCGATGCTGAAAGAAGCAGTGCCAGAGCTTCTGAAGGGCAAGAAGCGCGAGGCGCATCTTACTTCGACATCACAGAAAGCCAAGGCTTGGCCGAAGGCTTCTGGTGGTGTGAAAATAGGAAAATGAAGGGCAAAGCCAAATCATCACAGTCTTCTGGGAAGACTAAGGACATATCCCAAGACGTCTGCCTACATTGTAGCAAACAGGGTCACTGGAAGCGTGACTTCTGTGAGTACAAGGCGAAGTTGAAGGATGTGAAGACGGGCAAGGCTCCGGCTTCAGGTATGTTTGTTATAAACATGTCCACTACTGGTTTTATAAATTGGATTTTTGATTCTGGATGTGGTACTCACATATGTACTGATGAGCAGGATCTGCTGATTAGCAGGAGACTGGCTTTAGGCGAGATCGACCTACGAGTCGGAAACGGGACGAGAGTCCCTGTTTTGGCCGTTGGGACCTATGTTTTGTATCTGCCATTGAGGCATGTAATTACATTAGGTGACTGTTATTTTGTACCTAGTTTGACTAGGAACATCATCTCCGTATATTGTTTAACCCGATGCGGGTATACCTTTGTATTCAGAAATACTAGGTGTTTTGTATATAAAGATGACATTTTGATATGTACAACAGATGTTAATAATAGTCTTTATATTTTGAATATAAATGAATCTCAAACATATAACATGACAAACAAAAAGCTCAAATTGAGTAATTCTAATGAGACTTATTTGTGGAATTGTCGTCTGGGACGCATTAACAAGACTCGTATATCCACTATTTGGAAGAATGGATACTTGGACGAATTTTATTCCAATTCAAATGACGTCTGCGAATCTTGTTTATTAGGCAAAATGCCTAAAACGCCTTTTAGCGGTAAGGGTGTATGTGCCACCGAGCTGTTAGCCCTCGTTCATGGTGACGTATGTGGGCCCATGTCTAGCCAGGCTAGGATGGATAAAAATACTTCATAACCTTTATGGATGTTGCATCGCGTTATGGTTATGTGTATCTTATGAAACACAAGTCGGAAACTTTTGATAAATACAAAGAGTTTCGACACGAAGTAGAAAAACAGACTGGCAAAAGTATTAAAAATATTACGGTTGCACCGTGGTGTAGAATACTTAAGCAATGATTTTCAAGATTACTTGAAAGAGTATGGTAGTTTTTCGCAGTGGACTCCTCCCGGAACACCTCAATTGAAAGGTGTGTCCGAACGGAGAAACCTAACTTTGTTGGACATGGTAATGTTAATGATGAGTCACACTAGGCTACCAATTTCCTTCACGGGATACGCATTGAACAGTGCAATACTTATTTTGATTAAGGTTCCGTCAAAATCTGTTGGACAGACTGCATATGAAATATGGACAGGAAAGAAACCGGGTTTCTCATTCCTGAAGATTTGGGTATGCTGGGCATATATTAAACGTTTGGATGGTGCCAAAATAGAACCCAAATCGGATAAGTGCCTATTTGAAATTGGTTATCCTAGGGAAACCAAAGGATATTATTTCCATAACCCATAAGAGAACAAAATATTTGTTGCTCTCCATGCAGTTTTCCTTAGAGGAATTCCTAAATGCAGTGGTAAGTGGGAGGAAAGTAAAACTCGATGAAAATCGGAGTGATACAGTTCCTGGCACCGATCCCCTCACGGAACAAGAACAGTTCATCAGGGATGAGACTGTTCCACAATCTTCTAATACATCAGAACCGCGTAGGTCGGAGAGAGTCAGAAAACAACCTGAGAGGTATAGGTTTCTGATCTCACTTCATGTAGATATTAATCTTATTGAGGAATACAAACCGACTACATAAGAGGAAGCGATACAAGGTATCGACTCCGCTTTATGGCAAGATTCCATGAAGTCTGAAATGGATTCCATGTATACCAACCAAGTTTGGACACTGGTTGATGTACCAGAAGGCATAGTGCCTATTGCTAGTAAATGGGTCTTCATGGTGAAGACATACATAAATGGCAACATAAAAACGTACAAAGCTCGGCTTGTAGCGAAAAAGGTATCGTCATCAACATGGTGTTGATTACGACGAAACCTTTTACCCGTTGCCATGATTAAATCCATTCGAATAATGCTTGATAATGCTGCATATTTTGATTATGAAATATGACAGATGGACGTCAAAACCGTTTTCCTTAACGGAAACCTTTTGGAGGATGTTTATATACAACACCCTAGCGGTTTTTTTGTGCCAAAACATGCAAACAAGGTTTGCAAGCTAAATCGATCCATTTATGGATTGAAGCAAGCATTGCATTCTTGGAACCAACATTTTGATGAGATCATATTACAATATGGTTTCATTCAAAATGGAGATGATTCTTGTGTATATAAGAAGGTTAGTGGGAGCGCACTGACAATTATTTTCATATATGTTGATGATGTATTGCTTCTTAGCAATGACATTCCCATATTAAAATCGGTGAAAGCTTGGCTTTCATTAAAATTCTCCATGAAATACTTGGGAGAGACAACCTTTATTCTAGGAATAATGATCTACTGGGATAGATCTAAAAGTTGTTGGCACTCTGCAAGAACTCTTACATTGACAAAGTGTTGAAGAGATTCAACATGGATCAGTCCAAGAGGGGTTGCTTCCGGTGTCACATGACGTCTCTCTATCTAAGTACATGTGTCCTAAAACTCAAGATGAGAGTGATTCAATGAATCGGATCCCATTCGCTTAAGCAGTCGGATCGATCATGTATGTCATGACATGTACGCGACCTGGCGTTTTATATGCTTTAAGCATCTGCATTCACTATCAGGCCGATCCAGGTGATGGTCACTGGATTGATGTTAAGAACATCCTTTAGTATCTTACACGAACTAATGATGCTTTCTTAATTTATGGAGATGGAAAATTTGAGGTGACTGTGATCACCGATGTAAGTTACCAAACCGATAAAGACGACTATAAGTCACAATAAGGGTACATATTTTGTTTGAACAATGGTATAGTGAGCTGGAAATCTTCCAAGCAAGATACTGTTGCCTATTCAACAACAAAAGCAGAATACATTGCTGCGGCTGAGGCAAGAAAAGAAGCATTTGGATCTATAAAATTCCTAATTAGATTAGGAGTAGTTCTATTAGCAGCCGAGCTGGGCTACATCACAGGCTAAGGAATTACGGTCTCATCAATGATCCAAGTATGTACTTCGATGGTTTCATCTAATTCGAGAGATCACATATCGTGGCGATGTGAAGATCGAAAAATCATTTCAGATGATAACCTTGCAGATCTGCTGATGAAAGCTATATCTCAGCAAAAGTTTGAGTGACCCGTACATAGTTCAAGTGTTGGACACTTGAGTTATTGACTCGACCCGTAGAGGAAGTCCATATGACACAACCTGAGGGGTTTGCATCTAAGGATGATCATAATAAAGTATGGAAGCTTAAACGATCAATTTATGGACTCAAGCAAGCCTCCAGAATTTGGAATATACGATTTGATGAGACAATCAAAGAATTTGACTTCATCAAAAATTTAGATGAGCCTTGTGTTTACAGGAAAAGTAGTGGGAGTGCTGTTGTATTTCTTGTATTATATGTCGATGACATATTAATCATCAGGAATGATATTCCCATGATGCAAGCCACCAAGCAATGGTTATCTAGAATTTCTCCATGAAAGATTTGGGAGAAGTAGCCTACATCCTCAGTATTAAGATCTACCGTAATAGATCTAAGAGGTTGTTAGGACTTTCTCAATCTACGTACATAGATAAAGTTTTGAAAAGATTCAAAATGGAAGATTCCAAAAGAGGTAATTTACCTAATTGTCATGGAATCAAATTATCTAAGGAGCAATATCCACATACTTCTTCAGATAGAGAGCGTATGAGTAGGATCCCTTATGCTTCAGCAATAGGATCGATCATGTACGCCATGCTATGTACAAGACTTGATGTCTCTTATGCTCTTAGCATAACGAGCAGGTATCAGACAAATCCTGGTGAGCAACATTGGGCAGCTGTCAAAACAATCCTCAAGTATCTGAGAAGAACTAAGGATGTGTTTTTGACATACGGAGATTGTTCTGAGATGAAAGTCATTCGTTATTGTGATGCGAGCTTTCAGACCGATAGGGATGACAGCAGATCGCAAACAGGATATTAGTTTACTTTAAATGACAGTGTTGTAAGTTGGAAAAGCTCAAAGCAGTTAACTACAGTGGACTCCACCACTGAAGCCGAGTATATTGCAGCATCTGAGGCAGCTAAAGAAGCAGTCTGGATAAAGAAGTTCAACACGGAGCTGGAAGTGCTTCCCGTGATAAAAAATGGCGTCACGATGTAGTGTGACAACACGGGTGCCATTGCTCAATCAAAGAAACCAAGGTCCCACCAGAAATCCAAGCATATACTCAGGCGATTTCATCTCATCAGGGAGATTGTTGAGAGAAAAGAAGTTATTATAGAGAAAATACCCACAGAAGATAATCTTGCAGATTCTCTGACTAAAGGGCTGACTCAACAAAAGCATGATAGGCACACCCGAGAGCATGGTGTCCAGATTCATACTAGTTGGCTATAGTGCAAGTAGGAGATTGTTAGAGATATGCCCTATACCCAACTTATGTATGGGCTATATGTACATGTATTTGTAATATTTTCATTAATTAATAAAATGGCAATCTTTATTATACGTGTCTTACATAACTTATATGAACCATCAACACTGTAATAAAGCCATTGGAGTAATAAGACGATGGCTTCCACACCTTATGAGAATCATTACCCTTGAATGTTCTTAGTCATAGTTTTGTGAATAATTTGGGCGTTCACAAAGCGGATAGACTAGCATGATGATATAATACGCCCTTAAGTGGGGTAGCCGATCTTATAGGCTACTAGCGGAGATCCGTCCGCTTGGTGTATCACATGGATGCATGAGTTGCTATTGTCCATCGAACTGACCGCCGAAAGTTTTCATATGGAGTGTTTATCCATGTGTCTATGAGAACTTTCATTTATCGATTATATGACTAGTCTTTAGACTTGAGGTCTTTACAATCTTATGTGTGGATCAAATAACTTTGACATTCTCATTCCCCGGTTCAAAAGATCTGGTCATAAGGGTATGATTGGGTCATTTGTTGAAACACATGAAATTTGTAAAGATACAACATATAATCGCCACTCTCTCGGATAATATTTTCTTATTGGGTTAGCACGATTCATGACACTATCAACATCATACCTTTGACCATATGGGTAAACACTTTCCGTAACCTAGGTAAATAGGTGGGGATACAGTGAGGCGAGGGACCGTATCATATGTAAATCGCATACAGAATGTGTATATATATCTTTCATTCTCATTTGGGGGCCTTGGCATGTTGCTAGATGTCAACCTTGGTCATTGAAATCGAACGACCATCTGATCGGAGGATAATTTATGTTCGATTAAAATATCATGATTCATTTCATGTCCAACTTGATGGGAACCCAAAAGGTCACACACAACAAAGTCGAAATCAATGGTTAACAGTGCACATCACAAATATAACAACATATATGATTGTTGTAGGAATTGTTCATAAATGGTTCAATGTGTTTAATTATTGAACAGATCATTTATGAGGTTCCATAGTGGCTTAGGTATTGGTGAATGAAGATAGGGGCAATTTAGGAATTGGAATTAAAAAAAAAAAATACTATTCACGTGAATAGTAATGTGAATAGTAATTTTTTTTTGTTATTTGTTTTGAATTCCAATTCGGCCCAAACTCTTATTAGGGTTTTATAATCTCATTAAACCACTAAATTAAGATCCAATAGCTAAGATTAAATTAGCTTTTATCCCACATCAGATTCTTAATTGATTTTGTTGTCTTTGGAGCACTATATAAACCCAAATAATTTTTCACAAATTTTTACACCAAAACCTTTCATATGTTGGGTTTATATAAGTGAGCAACTCTAAAGTTAAAGAGTAAGCCACTGATTTTGAGGATCCTTAACTCTAATTAACTAGAGGAACCTCGAGTTAAAAGTTTTGAGGTATTTGCCTAGACTAGCACCAAGGGCAAATACCCATGCACTCGAGGCGTAGTCTTGCCGTTGAGTTTTGGCTTTGGTGTGTGCATCTTTAGAGGCCACACACTTGGGCGGCTCTTTGGAACGTGGAAGAGCTTACTGAGTTCGAGAAAAGCTTGTAGATTGGAGGGAGGACTGGCAGAGTCTTCGGTTCAAGTAAGTCTTTTTCTTTCTTTATTTTAATTAGAGTTCTTATGATAGTTAGCATGTTTAGGTTTATGTTCTTTGCATGTTTTATGAGTTTTATGCTTAGAATATATAGTAACATGCCTAGGTTTGTAGAATAATCAAAATAAATGGGTCTTGGGCAAAGGGAAAACGGCATAATAATTTTAATTTTCCGTTGCGCACTTGCGGCCGCTTCCCAACAGGATTGAGCAGTAAAGTTATCATCTCGATGAGTCTTCCAAAGCTCATGATCAACTGGTCGATCAAGTCCGGGCTCAGGCTCGAGAGGTCTCTCTATAACATGGAGCAACTTCTCAGCTCCCAGGACTATCTTGAGATTCATTTCCCAGTTTGGAATATTTACGCCGTTAAAGACATTCTCGCCCATGATTATGTCCCTAACGCTAATCTTTCCAGCCATCTTGATTACTATTGTCCAACTATCCAATCAAATATTTCGGGTACACTCAAATGCAATGGTTATTATAGTCCAACTATATAACCAACTACAAATGGAGTAGTTTTGAGTACAGTCTAACTGTTCAAAGAAAACAATAAAATAATATTTGTCCAACTAATATATATAATGACGATAAATAATAAAAGAGCGTGAATTAGCCAGTATTAAACGAAATTATAAATTTAATACTAGTCTCCCATTATTTTTCGGCGAGCCTTAACCCTCTGTTGAGTACTTGGGAAACCTAGTTTCCTAGTGGGCTAAGATCCCGTTAAATAATACACAACCTTGACTTAGGTCAACAAGCTGCATAAAATTTAACTAGGTAGATCTCTAAGATCAATTGGATCTCATCCAATTCCTAGTTCCGGTAGGTGGACATCCAAGTCCGAAACATATATCCAATGTATTTCCTAACCTGTTTCCTCTGAATCAACTAAGCCTTGGCTTTGGCTCAACAATCTTAATGATTCCAGTTAAGCGCGACTCATTGACAGTGAGAAAACTTCGTAATCCACGTCGATGAACATAAGTGACATTGACTTTGGCTAACAACTCACAACTGCCCAAGACATGCGATGTTAACAAAGCTTTCATGTTTCAAACACATCCGCGATAGACAATGATCTTGACTTTGACCAACAAATCAAAGCCAATCTTGGATCTTGAGAGAGAACCACTAAATGGAAGGAAACATTTAATATTAAATGTGAGGGCATTTTCGTAAATTGGCAACCAATTTATTATCTTTGATTATGTCTCATCATACGCCCTTAAACATGCATTCTAAAAGCATAATAAGGCGCGATAAATTTAATAATAATATGCGGATGGATATATAATATAATTTGTTCCTAAAACAAATCTCTCTCTTTTCCTCTCTCCCGCTAGCACTTTATATTCTTCTAAAACCCAATTACATAACACTATAAGAAACCTAATTTACATTTAGGGGAATTGGTGAGAAGAGAAATACAATGAGAATGAGACGTGATAGGTTGGACACGCAGGTCCAATTTCAAATAAATATCATATTTACAATAATTTCCAAAATTACCCCCACCTATCTAATATCCATCCGATATACATTATTCAACAAATACATAAAAGTATTCACACATAGCATGTTGTCAATCAATCTAATCCAATTAATTAATTCTTCAATTAATGACCATCCAATGTTCATACAACGATTTGATTTGCGCGAGTCCATTTCGTTTAAGAATAAATACTCAAAGTAAGTATTCTTGAATTATATCGAACTACAATTTTAAATCCAATTTAAATTATATCCAATACTAATTCATGTTTCATTCCAAATTAAACAATTACACCTATTATAGTGCCTTTTTAGACTTGGATTCCAAATCCAATCCAATTGGGTTTCAAAGGCCCATTTAGCATCCAATGCCAATACTATTAGGTCCAATGGGCCTTAATTAATTCTTTAGGCATGGACTTTTGGCCATTATGGATCAAACCCATAATGCTTTGGCCCATTTAGGAATCACCCTATGCCATAAATTAATTTTGGCCCATTAGGCCCAATAAAATTATTAAAAGGCCCAAAGTCATATTTTGGACTTTTATGAAAATAGTTTAGGCCCAATTGGATCCAACCCAATTTTCCAAAACCAAACTTGGCCCAACCAAGCACATTAGCCTAAATATAACCAAATTAGATTAATAAAATATTCCAAATATTATATTAATTCAATTTAAGTGTAATTAACACAACTAATTAATTAATCTAACATTTCCAAAATATTAATTAATCTAATTAATCATGATTAATCATTCCAATTCATGTCCAACACAAATTGAAGCAAAATCAAGTCTTCCAACAACATGCTAATTCACGGAAATTATATGAAATTAACATTCAATTTGATTCCAATCCAATTAAATCAACATTCAACATTTATTTCATGCCATTAACATATCCAAGTGTCTAATTTTAAAAAATCACCAAGAGATAATCCTAGGGTAGTTTCGGCCAAGGTAAAGGATTTGGGGAAATTTGATCTAATCAATTTTTCAACAATCTAATGATGCACAACTCTAAGTTATCATCATCTAACATCAACCAAACACTCAATTTTGCATTATCATGCTCCAAGCAAAAATACCCAAATAAAGTTTATAAACCCTAGAATTCCAAATTACATTTAGAAGGCTATGATAGCATTGTCGGTCTCTAAGACATGCTTCCAAGATTCTAAACATGATTTGTGTGTGAATTAATCAAGTAAAAGTTGCGGAATGATTTACATTGATTTTGTGAGAAATTCGAAAATTTCTTTAAATGGATGAAGCTCCAAGCTTTTAATTTATTGTTAAACTCTTGGGTGAGTTTCCCTAATACCTCATTAGACTCCTCAAGTGCTAGCTTGTGAAATTTTTGAATCAAAAATTTCTCTTCCATTAAGATAGAATTCAGCCAAGAAGGAGAATGAGAGAGATGAGTGAATATTGAATCAAACTTTGGTTGTTGTGTGTTTTTAAATGAGTTAATTACTATTGCCAACTACTTCCATCAATGTGAAGACAATTGATGTAAGTCATGGGTCCCACCTCATTTAAATTCAAAATTTAAGTTGGCTTTTCCAACACACAACTAGACTTGGGCCCGGGTTTGTTTAATTCCGAATTAAATGAATTTATCGTCATGACATAATTAAATCCAATTTAATTAAATAATTATGCCTAGAAAAATTATTACGATAGTCGCTTTCGAATTAATTCCAAATTAATTCATTCGCCCGAATTAAAATCCAATTTAAATTAATATATTCGATATATTATTTTAGCCCCAAATAAATAAATTAAATAGAAAAATCCAATTTAACTATTAAATTTATTTCATCGATTAATTCCAAATTAATCGCGTTCTCTCTTCTATACGAATTTAATCCCAGATTAATTCTTGTCGTAATTAATCCCAGATTAATTTTCTCTCTCATAATTAATCCCAGATTAATTCTATATGAGTCAAATGTCATTGGTGAATCTTTGGGAAGCGACCCAAGAGATTCCTGGATATATTGGCAGTAAATACGGTTATCGGACTATCCGAACACATGCGTACCCCGTACCACGTTCTCACCGATTTACAAGACATGGTTGGCTTCTAGCAAAGCACCGTGCCTACCCAATTCTCCTGAAATATCCGCCAAGAAATATTATTTGTATCAGGTTTAGTAATACTAATGTAATGCGTAACGATCCAATATCGGATGTCACATTGTAGGCCTAGGGCTGGCTCTGTGTCTGTCTCGTACGAAGCATATATCGGATCCCATGTAACTAGTCTCTATAATCGAAAAGTTATGACTTAGTCATACATTCCCGATAGCTGCAGCTTTTAAGAGTACTAATTTCGTATCCTGTGTGATCATCATCTCCATATGACTGAAGTGATACTCCCATCTTTACATCACATCCAATACACTACGATTCTCAGAAAACCCAATACAGGCGTACACAGAACCTGTTAAAGCTCCAGACGACCAATATCAAAGTAAACCGATTGTCGCAAGTAATAGCGACATAAGTCTCAGGTTAAAGATCACATACACTTACCCTGATTCGGATTCCCATAGACACATATTCATACTACCAATGGAATTCCTAGGGGGTCTATCCAGAGCGAAACTGTTCCCGGTCCAACGGCTAACATAACCTCTTATTACACTTGCATAAGTATCCAATACCTAAATATATGAGAACTATGCCGTTAAGCTTCCATAACGCGCACAAGTGTAATACTAGTTTATTCTGTATTATCGATGTCCAATCTCGATAATACTACGACTAGTGGATTAATACTGTCTCATATCTTATTAATCCGATTTAACCATATGGACTTTTATCATTATATATCCAAGTAATCTACTTGCAATAATGATAAAATAGCAATTTCTTTTTGTCACATAGTTAATTTGTACAAAAACACAATGTTCTTTACAAATAGTGATGCCATGGGTCATAATTGTCCAACAGTACCACTGGCCCATAGATTTAACAGATTTCTAATTGAACATTGAATACCTATGCTCTGTACAAAGAACTGATGGATCCTATCTTGATACGCACATTATATCCTGAGGATCAGTCCACAGCCAACGAACAAGCGGAGGTCTGATCTAAATATATCGGTGACGTGACTACCATCAAAGTATGGAGGATACCTCATACATCCACAGTGGTATCTCAAGTCGAAAGACCACTATGCTCACTCTACCCGAGAAAATTCATATTGACGTTGGTGTACCATCTATTAGGAAATCTTCGGTGAGCCGTTCAGTGTTTATCTAGTGACTCATAGGTTCTGGTCCTGGTCGTTTATCATTGTGACAACTTTGACACGTTCACAATGAGGGTTACCAAGGTTAAACTTATCAATCATAAATTCAAGATACTTGCGTAGTCCTGATAGCTTTGACACGTTCAGGATTTCTGCTTTAGCTTGAATTTATCTAGTATAATATATACACCCGGTATGAATAAATTTCAATCAACTACACCCTCACTGCTTTGGCACTTTCTCGGATGCAGCCATAGAACAGATATCCAAAAAACCGTATTGACAAGACGGACCAAGAAATATGCATCAAATACATATTACTTTAAAACCTTATTAATTATAGATTTTCCGCAAAGATGTTACGTATTTAATTTAATCAAATTAAATAAATACAAGCATGCATAAAGTAAGGAAAAAATTAAACATTGAATTTAAAGGCATATTCATATCATGTGCTCAGGTTCAGACTTGCTCTGATACCATTTTTGTTGGGGTTTTGGGCAAAATACCTAGGTTACGCAGCGGAATGTGGGCAAATCAAATTTTCCCATTTCTTTAATTTTTCTTGGGTAATTAAAATAAACTTATTTATTTTAATCACTCAATACTCAAAATCGGAAACTTTAACCCATAAATCAAAATTTCAGTAAATTGCCATACAACCTCAAAACTTTCCATTTTAATCATTTTAGTCCTAAATTGTTCAAAACAAGCTTAGGTGATTTCCAATCGCACCAAAATGATCTGTACATCAAATATACATTAAAAAAGAAATCTGAAAAAATTTCTAGATTTTTCAGTAATTACGAAAATGCCCCACAACTTTGTATTTTGATCATTTTAGTCCTAATTTGTCAAATACATAATTAGGTGATTCCAAATCACTACCAAAATGATTTATACATGTCTAATACATGAAAATGAAAATTCAATTCAAGAAAATAATTTTCCCCAAATTGCCGAGAGGTCCCTCAAATTTCCAAGAATTGCACTTTAGTCCAAATTGGTTCAAAACCATTCAAGATCAAGTCCAATCAACACCAAAATTAATATACATCATATATACATAATTAGTTAACACATATATGAAAACTCCCAATTTTGAAGATGGTTATGAACCCTGATTTCTCAAAATTGTCCAAATGGCCAATTAACACCAAATTAAGTAAATTCAATACTTCAATTCAATCCTTACCACACCAAACAAGTCTCACCACCATGAAACAACTCAAGAACAATTCTAGGTCATTTATGAGTGGCTAAGCAACTCTAGAATGACAACATCACCATCAAATGGCTAAAAGAATATAAATAAACTAATTTCATGCATTCTTTATACATATACATGCTTCCATCTTTCTATCAAGTTCCCAACCATCAAAATAGAAACACAAAGGAGTAGCGAAAGATCTAAGCTACACATATTGAAGCCTAGAGTGATAGAAATATTTTTCATGATGAAGAAAGTAAATAAAAACTTACAAAATTCCAAAGTTTCCAAGCTTTCCTTTTCTTTCTTTCTCTTTTCTTCTCAACTCACTTTTGTATTTTGATTTTAGGGTTCTTAGATTATGAAACAAAAAATGAAAAAGAGCCTTATATATATTTCATCTAATGACCGAAAAAAAGGAAATAAAAATAACCAAGTATTTTTCTATTTTTGTTTCAAAAAAGAATATATTGGAAAATGATTTAATGAAAAAATTATGATAATTATCCATTAACCATTTAATGTATATCACAACTTGTACCAATTAAATCAAACCACTTAAACCAATCAAAATTATCCAATTAAACTTTGCCAATTTGCTTACTTTAATAAAGTAAATAGATATTTATTATTTAATTAATTTAATTATTCAACATTTGAATAATCAAATAATTAAATACAAATATCTTAAATATATGTATTATATTTACATTAAATAATCAAAATACATATACTAATAATAAATGTCAAATATCACAATTCGACATTTAACAAATGGCCGAAAGATCTCAAACGCATGTATTTTCGTTTAACCGTTAAATGACTTATAAATAATCAGTATTATTCATAAAAGTTGCCTTAGTGCTCTACGAGTATATTTCATTAGTAAGACTCTCTAGGTTCAGGCATATCCGTCATGAAATCCAATTTCGTGTCCATAATCTACCCACCCGTAAATTATGACGAACACGGATAAACTCTCTGAACCATACAGGTTGAGGTCACTGCATACGTATAATCCTTCCGTCACAGGTATCCGGATTATCCGAGAGATATAGATAATAACGTCAAATCTCTATAGGTATAATCTCGTCGACGATTCTATTAGCAATCTCTTTATAACACTTAGAACTTACTTCTACAGTGTACCACGGGCCTATGGATTTAACAGATTGCTAATTGCACATTGATTACCTATTCTCTGTACACAGAACTGACAAATCCTATCTTGATACGCACATGATATATTGAGGATCAGTCCACACCCAACGAACAAGTGGAGGTTTGATCTATATAGATCGATGACGCGACTGCCATCAAAGTGTGGAGGATACCTCATACATCCACAATGGTATCTCAAGTCGAAGGACCACTATGCTCACTCTACCCGAGAAGACTCCTATTGACATTGGTGTACCATCTATTATGAAATCTTCGGCAAGTCGTTCAATGTTTATCTAATATTAAATCTTGACCAGAAACGTTATTTGATAATATACTTCTTGTAGTGTCACTTCCTAATGTCAATTACAAACAAATTTGCAATTGTGCACTACATTATATATTATCGGGTCTTTTTCTAATATATATATATATATATCACTAAATCCCATTTAGTTTCAATCTAATTGTAATTGGATCGAATATGTATATAAAAGCAATAAGTATTACCATAAATAAGTAATATTATGGAAAAAGGAATTGTTCGTATTCATAAATCGGACATGAATAGGATTTGGATTGACACTTCGAGCACCAACCCTAATAGTGAAAATATGAAAAATGCTAATAAATGAGCCCAAAGGAACCCATCTCTGAAACTGAATCCTTGACTCATTTATGTAGGCTCCTGAATATTTTATTACACCAATAAATTTACTGTTACAGCAACCCATGACGTCAGCCACGTCTTCTTGTCAATATTTGCCACTGTTACACATTCTACCAACTTGTAACTCTGCCACTCTACTACTGTTACATGTTCTACCTATATGACAGTCTGTAATTAACCCCTCCCACGTTGTTTTGTGTGTTAGCGAATAACCTCTGGCCTACTCCTATCGTATAAGCCTTCTGGCGTAGGGCTTACGTCATTCATACATGAACATAATATTGTAAACCCCGACTTATACCCTCGGGTCGATTTACTGAGATGAGGAACACTCTTCATTGCTTCATTTACCAGGTCGAGACGAGAGAGATTTTTTCACTTCCCCCACTTGCTCTTTGCAATTCCTGAACATTCTTGATAAGTGTTTAAAGGCTTATTATCAGGTCGGGTCAATTTTCACATGTACAAATGCTACCGAGTCTGATGCCTTGTTATCAGGTCGGGTGCCACTACGCCACATGATTGGGTTCCTCTGTCTGGCCTCTCATCCTCACCAGGACATTAGACCTCCGTCTTGTTAAGCATAAATACCTCTTATACCCTTATTCATACTCTAAAGTTTCTTGGGTCTGAAAATTACCATCAACATCTATCACATAGTTCTCGGTATCAATGAGTTAGTGAGTTGATGCCGGGAACTACAATAATAGTGTGGATTATGCCCATGTTATTGGGTCATGAAAATACATGCATCGCCAAAAGATTCTATTTTTATGATGATTATCATCTCTACCGTCGGTTAGAGTTTCTAGGGCTTATAAGTCGTCCCTTGGAAGTTATGAAGCCATCATGACCTTCATTAAATGCATGTCACATCCTTCAATGGCTTCTTTTCACTTCGTCTCCCTGAGATGTCAGGTGTCGCGCATTCATGGCTTACGCACCAAAACCAAGAACAATTGTAACCCAACCAAATAGTAACGTCGATCTTGACCTTCCCTTTGAATTCAATGGCTGAGATCTTCATCACACGTGGCATTGATCATTCCTACTCACCTCAATCAACCGGTTAATATCAGCCCAAACAACCTATTTAAAGGTCGTTGCACTTCATACCCATCTTTTATTCACTTCGTATTCTCTAAGAGATCCTTAAGAGCTTTTTTATCTTCGACAATCTCTCAAACTTCAACATCTTCACGATATTTCTAATAGTCTTGCAAGTAAGTCCCCATCTGATTACTTATCTCTTTTGCTTATGTTTCTATTTTCAATAATGATGGCGACTTGCTAGCATAGCCTATTTATTTTTGTTGTGTGTTATGGGTTTTTGAGTGTGCATGTTTTGGTTTTTCTTTTTGTCCCTAGGGAATGAAGCCAGGCGATCCGCCTCGGGGACGATGCTGCGATATTATGAACGACCTTCTTTGATATGAGATTGCGTCTGCCCATTCAAAATTACTTCGCGAAGATGTTGTTCGCCATACACATAGCCCCGTGCCAGCTGAACCTAAACGGGTCGAGGGTATTAGCCGGCATGCATGTAATCTGGAGTCAAGCCAGGATATGAGAGCTGACCTTCTCTGAATTGAAGAGGTTGTACCAGATGAATGCCAACCGAAAAGAGTATAAAGGTTGGTATTACATTTCTGCCCATGCCGGGGTCCCCCACATCATCACCAACCTCCCAGCCACCACTAAAAACTTTAAGGACAAATGGTTTTTGTTTGTGGACCACTGGGGAAAGCACTAATGGGTTGATGGCGAACATGTTACAGTCCCCAACATCTTCTCGGATAGAGGTAACGACCCCACCTATGTTTCCCTTCTGACTATCCTTAATTGTTCGCTAATCTTCAAGACTTTTGCAGCTTGCAGTGGAGATCTCCCAAAAGTCCATCACGAGACCCGGGTAAGGGTAAAAAAATGACAGAGTTCAGGAGTCATTATAGGGACCTCGTCAACCCTTCCGCCTTTGCCGACTCCGGCCTCACCCTAGACACTCCACCACTTCAGCCCAGACAGGTTAGTAGGTTCTGACTAACCCACTAACCTTATGTTTGCAGCCTTGTATTTTTCTTTATGTTTGATCGGTGAAATCACTCACGTAACGCAAGCGCACGTATCGCTCAAGTAGTATAAAATATATCGATCCACGAGGACTTAATACCCAAGCTATTAATTTTTGAAGTTAAATGTTTACATGTATCTAATTGATTGGTTGTTGATTGAATGTTGATTTTTGTCTCAAAACAAGTAAATAAAATAGTGTGAAAGTAAATTTAAGGAAAATTCAATATTAAGAAACTATCTAGGGTTGTGAATCCTTCCAATATCTTTTAAAGATGAAGTGATTATCTCATGTTTATGCAATATATCGGTTTATTAACCTGAAACACGAAATTATGCAAAAGCCTCTTCCGATGGTCAGATGCAGACACCTAAATTAACCCAATTAATCATATTCCTATGTTAACTAGGTTATCTGAATTCATTAAGATTAAGTTCCAATTATGGCTACCCCCGCTCAACAGGTATATTCCTTTCTTGTAAGGAAATCTACCTAAGAGTCATTTGCCCCGAGGTGAGATCGTGAGCTATTGAGTCTAAGGCTAAACCTAAAATCCATTTTCAAAGTTCATTTTAAGTTTACCAAATCAATCTTATTAATGGCCAGTTAACAAGAAGCATTAAGACTAAGGCTCAATAAATAAACTTTTATATTACCCAAAACATAAAATTACCACTTATAAACCGATGATATTGGAATTTATCACAACCTTAGATAAAAGGGTTTAGTTACCACACATATCTAGGACTATTATAAACATAAATAAAGTAAATGACATAAAGTAAAACTTGAAATTAAAAGGGTAAATAAAGCAATAAAGAAAATGCTGGGGGTTAGATGATCCACTTTTATTACTTCTGATTTAGATATCTCCCTTATTATAATATATAAACTTTGCATGATATTACCAACTGACCATATAGGCGGTATCCTGATTAAGTCTGATTTTAGATTAATTCCAACAGACCATAAAGGCGGTATCTCATTAAGTCAGGTTAAAATCAATTTAATTAAGTCCAACCGACCATAAAGGCGGTATCTCATTAAGTCAGGTTTTAAAATAGTTTATATATTATAATTAAGGGAGATTAATCTAAATATTAGTAATAAAAGCTTTACCCTTCACCCTAGCAGAGGGGAGTTACCTCCTTATACTGAAAAGTAAAATAAAGAAAGAACTATTGCATAAAATAAAAATTAAATACAAGAAAGCTGTAAATAAACAAACAAGGTACAATCTTCTTAATATTCTGAAGGAAATCCCTAGAAGAAGGTATGGAAATTTAAAATGAATTCGTCCTCAATTTATAGGCAAAATTTTGGTCCACGCGTTGCGATGCAGAACCCTTGCGTGTCGCTACACGCTGTTGATTTGATGAGATAATGACACACGGTTATCGGTAGAATTATTGGCTCGGTGTCCCGACACATGAAGTTTGGCGCGTCGCGACGCTAACATCATTGCTTACTGTATGACACAGATGTTGACGACGCTGTTCTAGGCTCGCGGCCTAGTTGGGAGTACGAAATAACATGGAGTCGCCACCCGATGTGAATCGGGACAAAGATTTAAGGCCGCACTCACCCCTCGCAAGGAAGACCTCAAACCGTTGGGTTCGGAATGGTCCCTTACTTATGTCACTTGTGATGATATGATTTGTGCAATAAACTAACCGAATCTATTCAACATTCATGCTCAAGGGTAATCTACGTCTAGTATGCATTAATCAAAATAACTCCTAATCTAAGTTTGCATGCTCGAAAATAAGTCTTTAAACGGAGAACACGCAATATCACACAATGAGCATATTGAGCCATTAAACCAAAATAAACAAATAACTATTTAAACATAATCATAAACTAAACAAAATGCCATGCATAAAATAACATAATCATGCTTGAAAATAAACAATAAACTATACTACATCATGCTTTAAATAATAACTAAATAATCTACGAACTACATCATGCTCAAACACAAGTTTGGATGAGACGGAATACGTGTCTCTTAAGTGGTACGTGGCGTTGTATCCCGAGTACAAACTGCACTACCATCTATTCGGATTCGGCTAGGGAATTTACATCCGGGTTTCCATCCTATATACCACAAAAGGGAACACATATTCCGCTCAAGCAATAATCACATCATGCCTCAAACGACTCTCATGCGATAATATTTCTAAAATAAATAAAATAAACGAAAGATAAAAAATAAAAGGGTGCCCTCAGGTCTAACCTCTTTTGTTGTCTCAAGAAAGGGCGTTACACGTCCGTTGGAAGGGTGAATGATCCGCAACTCTTTCGGTTTACCAACTCAACGTCTTTCCTCGCTGTTTTGCTGTTCGGGCTGCTGTTTTTACTCCATTTCGCTGCTGTTTTTTAGGCTCCTATTTTTGGTTGTTTAAGGGACTATTTTGGTGGTTTTTGGGGACTGTTTTGTGCAGTTTTTGGGTGTGTTTTTTGGACAATTTTAGGGCTTAAAGGTGCGGTTTAGGTGCTTCTGTTTTGGTCGGTCAGTGGGCTTATGGTGTGGCTGTGAGGAAAGGCTGAGCGTTGAAGGTTAATGCGTGAGGCGTGAGTGATTAGGTGGCAGTGTGAGGGCTACGATTGCGTGAGGTAAGGTAGGCTTATGGTGCGGCTGTGAGGCAATTGGGGCAAGAGGCAGATGGCTGAGCGTTAGGGGTTTGAGGCGTTTGAATGCTGGTTGTGTGATGGAGGGTGCAACGTGCGTGGGGGCTTATGCGCTGTTTGTGTGATAGAGGGTGCAACGTGTGTGAGGAGTGTTTATGGGTGCAACGTGCGCTGTGGCGTGAATGGAAGGAGGGCTGGTGAGAAGGCCGTGAAGGATGAGGAGTTAAGCGTGTATGCTTGTGGCGTGAGTTTTTAGGGTTGATTTCATGAATTGATTTCGTTGGAATGAGCCAGGGTTTGAAATGTTGGTTTAAAGGTTCTTTTTATAGGCCAAGGGAGGGGGTTTACCTTTTTGGAGAAGGAAAGGGAGATTGTGTATTGATGGGGAAGATTTAATTATTATGTGATAGGGAAAATCTTTAATTAGGGGAATTGATTTGATTTGTTCTTTTTAATTAAGGATATGATTTATTTAAATTGGTAGGTGATTTAATTAAATTAGGAATGTGATTTATTTTAATTAGGAATGTTATTTATGGAATTTAATTTGAATATTTTAATTTGGGAAAGGAAATTTAATTTGTGACATGTGTTTTAATTTAATTTAATTGGATTTATTTAGTTTAGGAATGTGATTTAATTTAATTTAATTTAAGTTTAATTTAATTGGTTTTAATTTAATTTGTGACATGCATTTTAAATGTTTTAATTATTTTGGATTGGGCTTGGTGTGTTTAGAAACAGAGGTCCAACAAGCGAACCCGAAGCGAAACAAGCGAGTTAAATCTGACAAAATGCTAATTTCCAACTTTACCCTTCCAACGTCCGTTTCCCGCGGCTTTCACAACTAAAGAGGTAGTGTCTCCATACGAGACTCATCATCGGGCTTATATGCAAAAATGCAGTGCCTATACTTACGTCAATATGGACACATGTTGGTTGGTTGCATAATTGATTGCTGACGTCATGATGACGCGTGTCGGCAGGCTGATTACGTCTCGTGAGGGCTTACAGCGACGATACCCACACACGTCAAATGCACACAAAAGCAAAAAGATTGAACGAGTTAGTGACTAAACAAGTGAAACTCTTATCCAAGTTAATAGATGTTTTATTTCTTTCTAAATTATCAAATAAGTAAATTCTCCGATTATTTTTATCATTCTCCATATACACAACCAACAAGGTATTAATCAAATCATTGTGCCCACAATATTCATAAGTGTAGTTGAAAATAGAGTAATATTTTTATCCTAAAGTTATATCAAATATCACACCTTTTGGCAATGAATTTTTTTTTATTAACAACATCTTCAATCCATATAGAGAGCTTTAGGCCAGTGACTCCCAAGCTAGTTGGCTTTAGGGCACTGTTAAGACACCCTTATAGACTTAATTACTCGGATTTCAGATATCTTTCTCTTTTTTTCACAACATCTTTAATCCATGTAGCGAGCTTTGGGTCAGTGACTCCCAAACTAGTTGGCTTTAGGGCACTAGGTGTTAAAACACCACTACAGACTTAATTACTCGGATCTCGGATGTTTTTTTTAATTATTCCATCATTTTTTTAGATGCTTCCTCCAATTAAACTAGAGCACCGAATATTACAAACTTTTCACTTACAACTCATGGCCGTATGTTACCATGCATGTTGATAATACATGTCAACTAAGAATATGAAGATCCAATTTAGTCAGTATTATGAAGAATTCACGAATAAAATAATTCAAAAGGAAATAAACAAAAATTAACTTGTTACGAAATAGGTTGAGATACGTCTCAAGAGTGGAAATTTTTTACACAGCTATCTCAAACACCCTTCCACCTGATTAGTCAAGTTAAAAACACAAAAACAAAATATTGTTTTTTATATTTTTTCTGAATTTTTGAAAATTATTGACTAAAAATCAAATAAAAACAACACAATAAAAAAAGATACTAGTCAACTATTCCCCTCTCCAAAACCTAATTGAGACATTGTCCCCAATGTATAAAAAAGTAGAAGAAGAGTTTAAAAAACAATACCTGGTTAGCTGAAATTCTACATCTAAAAAGAAAATTAAAGGTTAAGATCCAGATTTATCCGACGCTTCTTACCATGATCATTATCGGAGCAGTTTATCTTGGAAAGGATAGGGTCAATTTATAGTTCAAAGGCTAAAAGTTGGTCAATTAAATCATGGGTTGTTCTGGCAGTGAAGAGGATATCTTTTACAAGTTTTGAAATGAACCCATTTCTCCGGGCATCATCAAGAAATACACAAAGAAAATCATAAAATCCATCAGCATTAAATTGTCCAATTGGATTTTGGTGTATGTTCAAGTTCTCCCAAGATAGTATTGTAAAATTTTCCTTCATCGTACCCAAGCCACCTGGCAAATCAATAAAAGCATCAGCACGATTAATCATTTTAACAAGTCGTTCAGACATACCTGGCGTAATGCATTCATCTATGTTTGATGGTTCTATAAGATTCGCTTCTGCCAAAGGTTTTGGGATGATTCCCAAAACTTGACTACCTTATTCCTGTACGGCCCTTGAAACGTACCCCATTAGTCCAAGATCACCACATCCATATACTAAGGGCATATTCCTTTCTGCTATGACTCTACCCAATTCCTGTGATGCCGCAACGAATTCTGGTTTAGAACCAACACTAGTGCCGCAAAACATACAAATGTTTACAACTCATCTTCTTGAAGTTGCTTCCATTTTTTTATTTCTTTCTCCAATGTGGATGTCTTAAAGACTGTAATGGCTAGCTGAATTTATAGAACCTGAAAAAGGGTGAGTAATAATAGCACTAGTACCTGCCAAATGATAATTATTAGCTAAACAGTAAAATAAATCGTGAAAGTCAAAAGGTCTGGATCCTGTCGGAGAAAATAAAAGAAAATAACAAAACAAATCATAATTATTAGTTAAAGACAAAGAGATAATATTATTTACAAAAAGTAACGGCTTGAATAACGTCTATGCTTCAGAGACAAGCTTCCCATCCAATTTTCTTATAAATTGGCAAACAGAGTCTTTTAAAGTCAGATTCCCGAGAATGAATTGTTGTCTTTCTTTTCGAAATTGTGCATGTAACATGTGAATTGCATGATGCACATATTTACTGGAATGCATCTCAAGAGTCAATGATATGTCATCCAAAGACTCCTTACTCATGCCATCCCTAATGAATTTAATTTTATCTTCACGGTTATCAGACACCATTCCTAAAGAACGACAACGAGTATTACATGTCATGAGTGCACATTTATGGAAAACACCTAATCTTTTAGCTCTTTTTTTCTTAGCATAGGTGCTTCTTCCTAAACCAGGCAGAAATGAAACAAAAGAGTCAGAGGACTCACCTGCCAATCAGACTCGCACTTCAATAATCCAACGAATGTCATTAGGAATACCTTTGATCATCAGAAGTCTCATCCGTTCCATGCGAGCTTTGTAAACTTTCATCAGAGAATTTTGAGGGAGAGAAGGAAATTGCTTGTGAAGATTCACGAGAATGTCTTCCATCCTGAAATGTAACTTTACCTACAAAAATTAAACACACCAAAATTAAACACACCAAATCTTAATATATACACAAATTGCATGGGTTGCCTCCCTGCTAGCGCTAAGTTTAACATCGTCAGCTAGACATGAGTGCCCGAACGTTAGGCTGGATCCGTAAGTGTGACACTTTTTTTTTGTCGCTCAAATGATTCTCCCCAGAAGTGCTTGACATGCTGGCTGTTTACCCTGAATGTATTATCGGATTTGGAGTTGTATATCTCAACTACTCCATAAGATAACACCTGAGTAATCACAAATTGACCTGACTACCTTAATTTCAGCTTTCCAGGGAAAAGTTTCAACCTTGAATTGTATAATAACACTTGTTGCCCTGGTTTCAGTTTTTTACGTACTATTTTCTTATCATGCCATTTCTTGGTCTTTTTTTATACAGTTTGATATTTTCATAAGCATGTAGGCGTAATTCCTCCATTTCGTTGAGTTGGTGGAGCCTTTTCTCTCATGCTGCTTGTAGATCAAGATTTAACTTCTTCAGTGCCCATTACGCTTTATGTTCAAGTTCCACTGGCAGATGGCATGTTTTCCCAAACACCATTTGATATGGGGACATATCAATAAGTGTTTTGTAAGTTGTCCGGTATGCCCATAATGCGTCATCCATTTTTGTAGACCAGTCTCTCCTTGTTGATCCAATAGTTCTCTCCAAGATTCTTTTGATCTCCGTATTTGGATAGGAGTGCATTGAAATATCTGTTGCAGAAGTGTGTGACACCATCACTGATAATTGCCTGAGGTGTTCCGAAGCGAGTGGAAATATTATTTTTAAGGAATTTTATCACCACTTTTGAATCATTTGATGGTAGTGCTATTGCTTCAAACCATTTGGAGACGTAGTCTACTGCAACCAGAATGTACAAGTTTTTGAATGATGGAACAAAGGGTCCCATAAAATCAATCCCTCATACATCAAATATCTCTACTTCGAGAATATTTTGAAGAGGTCCTTCATTTCTCCTCGAAATATTTCCCGTTCTCTGGCACTTGTCACATTGAAGAACAAATAAGTAAGCATTTTTAAACAATATGGGCCAGAATAAACCTTATTGTAGGACTTTGGCTGTAGCTTTATCTCCACTAAAGTGTCCGCCATATGGTGATGAATGACAATGCTACAAAACACTATTGACCTCATTCTGTGGAACACAATATCTCAGTAATTGATCAGTACAACGTTTGAACAAGTACGGCTCATCCCAGACATAGTGCTTGACTTCTTTGAAGAACTTCTTTCGTTACTGATGAGTCCATTCCAACGGCCATTTTCCCGATACTATGTAGTTTACATAGTCAGCATACTAAGGTACATCCTACAGTTTAATGACAAACAACTGTTCATCTGGAAAGGTTTCTTTGATTATCAGTTCATTACGAGCTGTTTCTCCATTCTCGAGCCTCGATAAGTGATCTGCCACTTGGTTTTCTGTCCATTTCCTGTCTCTGATCTCCACATCGAATTCTTACAGTAGAAGCACCCAACGGATCAATCTGGGTTTGGCATCTTTCTTAGCGATAAGATATTTGATTGCTGAATGATCTGTGTAGACCACCACTTTGAGACCCAACGGATAGGACCAGAATTTATCAAAAGCAAACACAACTGCGAGTAACTCCTTTTCAGTGGTTGTGTACTTGAGTTGTGCTTCATTCAAAGTTCTCATGGAGTAGTAAATGATGTGGAAAAGTTTTGCTTTGTGTTGTCCCAAAACTGCACCAACAGCAAAATCACTAGCATCGCACATCATCTGAAAGGGAATGGTCCAGTCTGGTGCTACTATGATGGGGGCAGAGACCAGCTTATGTTTAAAGATCTAAAAAGCTTTGTGGCATTCTTTGGTGAAGTTGAAAGGCACATCTTTCTCCAGAAGATTGCATAGAGGTTTAGCAATCTTGGAGAAGTCTTTGATAATTCTTCTGTAAAATCCTACATGTCCGAGAAAACTGCGAACCCCTTTGATGGATGATTGTGGAGGTAGTTTTTCTATTGTTTCGATCTTTGTTTTGTCTACCTCGATTCCCTTTTGTGAGATCCGATGTCCCAGGACAATCTCTTCCTGCACTATAAAGTGGCACTTCTCCCAGTTGAGTACCAGATTGGTATCTTCATATCTTTGTAACACGTTTTCAAGATTTTTCAAGCAATGGTAGAAAGAGTCTCCAAACATAGAAAAATCATCCATGAAAACCTCCATACTTTGTTTCAGCATGTCCGAGAAGATTGCCATCATGCAACATTGAAATGTGGCAGGAGCATTACATAGTCCAAATGGCATCCTACGGAAGGAAAAAATACCATACGGACATGTAAAAGTGGTTTTCTCCTGATCTTCTGGGCCGATGGAAATCTGATTGTACCCCAAGTATCCGTCCAGAAAACAATAAAACTCATGTCCCGCCAGTCAGTCTAGCATCAGATCAATGAATGGCAGTGGGAAATGATCATTCCTTTTTGCTTTGTTCAGCTTCCTATAGTCCATGCATACTCTTCATCCAGTCACATTTCTTGTTGGAATCAACTCATTCTTTTCATTTGTGACTACGGTCATTCCTCATTTCTTTAGCACACATTGCATAGAACTCACCCACGTGTTGTCAGAGATGGGGTAGATGATGTCGGTATCCAACCATTTGATAATTTATTTCTTCACGACTTCTTTCATGATTGGATTTAGTCTCTGTTGATGCTCCATTGTGGCTTTATACTCGTCGTTCATCAGAATGTTTTGCATGCAAAATGATGGCCTAATGCCTCGAATGTCTGTTATAGTCCAGCGAAAGGCCTTCTTGTGTTCTCGTAACACTCTCAGCAACTTATCTTCATGCTCCAATGTTAGGGACGAAGAAATAATTACAAGTAAATCAGAAGAGTTTTCTAAGAATATATACCTTAGATGGTTCGAAAGTGTCTTTAGTTCCAACTGCGGTGGTTCTTCAATCGAGGGCTTGATTCGCTTCTTTTTTGGTAGTTCCAAACTTTCTACCTGTGGTGTTGTTCTGAAGCGAAAAGGTCTATCAAGATAGTTGATACATTCCATAATTTCATCATCTAGTTCGCTGTCAGTTATGTTGGTGATGCAAGCTTCAAGTTTATCCGTGGAAAGTTGTATTGCATCAGTATCCTGGATGATACTATCTAAAACATCAATTCTGAAACATTCCTCATCCTTTTCATCATTCGGGAATTTCATGGCTTTGAAAACATTGAATGTAACTTCTTGGTCCTACACTTTCATGGTTAGTTCTCTTTTTTATACATCAATAACAGTTCGATATATAGCCAAGAATGGTCTCCCGAGGATGATAGATACATCTTTGTCTTTCTCCATGTCAATGACTATGAAAATGAATTTATCGACTTTAACCAATACATCTTCCACTACACCTCTCAGGAATGTGAGCGATCTATCAGAAAGTTACAGAGTAACTGAGGTGGGCTTTGCTTCTCCAATTTGCAGTTTTCTGTAAATAAACAAAGACATCAAGTTAATGCTCGCACCTAAGTCACATAAAGCCTTACCGAAGTAATGTTCTCCTATGGTGCAATGGATGGTGAAACTGCCAGGATCTTTCAACTTTGGGGGAAGCTTTCTCTGAATGATGGCGTTGCATTCTTCTATCAATGCTACTGTCTTGCAATCTCCCAATCTTCACTTTCGTGACAGAATGTCTTTCATGAATTTGACATAGTTTGGCTCTTGTTCCAACGCTTATGCAAATGGAATGTTGATATGCAGCTTTTTAAAGATCTCCAAGAATCGAGCAAAATGTTTGTCCAGTTTTTGTTTCTGGAGACGCTTTGGAAATGGTGGAGGTGGAGTGAATCTGTCTCTATTATTTTCCTTTGTCTCTTTTTCCTCCATTTGTGGATTTGCTTCGCTGCTTTCTTTTGGAACTTCCTCAGTGGATGCCTTGACTCCAACATCTTTGTTGATTTCAGTACCGTTTTTCAAAGTGATGGCTTGACATTGCTCCTTCCATCTGTTTCTAGGATTTGGTTCTGTGTTACTAGGAAGTGTACCTTGCGGTTTGTAACTCTGAGTATTGGCTAGTTGTCTCATTTGATTTTTCAGTGGTTTAATAGAAGCTGGTTGGTTTTGAATTAATGTTGCTTAAGAGTCGTATTTTGTTTCGAGCTTTTTCAAGTGGGCCAGCACTTCTGTTATTCCTGGTTATTTTTCATACTCATGGCCTTTATTTTGTTGTTGGAATCTTGTTCCTTTGCCCTGAATTGTTGCTCCATGCGATATTGAGATGATTCCTCCACCCTGGATTGTAGGTGTTGGAATATGGATTGTTCCCTTGTCTGTTGAAATTATTGACATAATTCACCGTCTCATCATGTTAGTTGTAAGATTCCGCATTTGGTGCTCCTTGATGAGTGGTAAATATATCACTATTTCCCACTCTTTTGACCTAATATTTTGTATAGTTTCTTGGGTTTTATGAATATTTTTGATGTGTTTTAGTTTATTTTGCAGATAAAATAAAATTGGAACTTAATGGAATCAATCAGAACGAAATGTGGAACAAATAAGGGCAAAAAATTGGACATGACATTGACCGGCGTAAACACACACGTATAACGCAAGCTCACGTATCGTTCAAGTAGTATAAAAATATCGATCCCACGAGGACTTAATTCCTACTATTGTTATTAATTGTTGATACTATTTATTTACAAAAATATCTAATTGAGGGAGAAGGGAATTGATTGCTTGAATGATTTGATTTGTAGATTTACTAAATAAATAAAAAGACAAAAGATAAAAGAAAATACTAAGGAAAATAAAAGACTCAAAGATCTAGGGTTGTGAATCTTTCTAATATCAATAAAAAGATGAAGTGATTATTTCATGTTTGTGTAATAAATCAGTTTACTAACCTGGAACACGAATTTATATGAAAGCATCTGTCGATGGTCAGACACAAATACCCAGTTTAATCCAATTGAACCATATGTCTATGTCAATTAAATTATATTGATTCATTAAGTTTAAGTTCTAATTATGGCTACCCCCGCCCGACAGGTATATGTCTATCCTGTAAGGAAATCTATTAAAGGGTTATCTATCCTCAAAGAAGATCGTGGGCTATTAAGTCAAAGGTTGAAACCTAAAATCCCTATGCCTAGTTCATTTTAGATTTACCACATCAATCTTATTGGTGATCAAACAACAAGAAGCATTAAACTTAAGACTTAATAAGTAAACCTTTAAATACCCAAACTATAAAATAACCTCTTATAAACCGGTGATATTAGATTTCATCACAACCTAGAAAACTAACTTAGTTATAACACATAGTTATGACAAGTAAAAAAGACATAAAAATTACTAAAAAGTAAATGCAGAAAAATAAATAAAATGCTAAGGTAAAAGGAATTAACTTCTACTATTTACTATTTAGATATCTCCCATAAAATAATATATATACTTGTGATAATTTTACCAACCAGCCATATAGGCGGTAACCTGATTAAGTCAAATTAAGATCAACCAGCCATTAAGGCGGTAATATTTGTTAATAAACCAGCCATAAAGGCGGAACAATAATTAAACCAGCCATAAAGGCGGAACAATAATTAAACAAACCGACTCGTATGGCGGTATCCTCATTATAATTAAACCAACCGACTAGTATGGCGGTATCCTCATTAAGTCAGGTTTAACCAAATTAAATTGAACAACCAACCGACCAGTATGGCGGTATCCTCATTAAGTCAGGTTTTAAATAGTTTATATATTATATTTTAGGGAGATTAATCTAAATAGCAATAGTAAAAGAATAACCTTTTTACCTTGGCATGCAGAAGTTACCCTCGCATAGTAAAACGGTAAAAAGTAAAAATAAAATTACTATTCAAAAAAATAGAATTACTATTATTACTTCAGAACTTAATTAAAACTAACTACAAAACTGAAATTAAAAGAAACTAAGAAGAAAACTCCCTATTTACATCAGAGGATTTCAAGGAAAAGGTACATTTGAAACTGAAATTTGAAGCTGAATTTATAGGCCCCGGTAGACCTTGGGCGTCGCGACGCCAAGGGCTTTGGCGTCGCTACGCGATGACGTGGCGCAATCTTATTGGTTGCTCGGCATCTCACCGGTCACGTGGCAGGGCGGTTGAAAAATTTCGGGTCGTTGAATTTTTGACACGTGGCAAGGCGGCTGGCTGAAGTCGGCTCGTTGAATTTTTGACACGTGGCATGCGGCGCACGTTAGCAAATCGCTTGTGATGATGACACGTGGCACGACGCATGTTAGCAAAGTCAAACTTCTCAAACTCTGACTTGTGGACCCGACGCACGTTAGCAGCAGCTTGGTGCATGTTAGGCGTCGCGACGCGCAAGGTTTGGGCGTCGCGACGCGCAAAATTACCGAAATACCCTTTTTGCCAATTTTCACAGTTTTGCTCAAAATCACCTCCAGAATGTCCTGAAACTTTATTTATCTACAAAATAACACAAAACACATCAAAATATTCACAAAACGCAAGAAACAATACAAAATATTAAGTTAAATGAGTGGAAAATAGTGATACATTTACCACTCATCACACCCCCAAACATAACATTTTGCTAGTCCTCGAGCAAAATAAAATAACATAATAAAATTTAAGTAAGCTTCGTAGGGATCACAGTTGCATTTAGCATATGCAACAAGCCTTTAAACCCCTAGGTGTCCATAGTGGACGAGTTGTAGTCTCGTGAGGGTTTACAGTAATGATACCCACAAACATTTTACAAAAGTAAAAAGGTAGTAAAACTAATGCACACAAAAGCAAAAAGACAAGCGAAAAGAGAATAAAGATGTTAGTGACTAATTAGGTGAAACTTCTACTCCAAGTTACTAGTTGTTTTGTTTCTTTCTAAATTACTGAATAAGTAAATTCTCCGATCATTTTTACCATTCCTCATATACACAGCAGTAAAATATTAAACAACTCATTTTTGCCCACAACAGTCATAAATGCAGTTGATAAGAGAGTAACATTTTTGTCCTAAAGTTTTATCAGATTTCACACCTTTTTGTACCAATGGAATAATTTTTCTGATTTTTCTGATTTTTTCTTTGATTTTTTCTCTATTTTTTATTTATATACAATATCTTCCATCTATGTAACGAGCTTTAGGTCGGTGGCTCCCAAACCAGTTGGTTTTAGGGCACCAGGTGTTAAAATACCCCTACGGACTTAATTACTCAGACTTCAGATATATATATATTTTTGCAGCATCTTTGATCCATGTATCGAGCTTTGGGCCAGTGACTCCCATATCAGTTGGTTTTAGGGCACTAGGTGTTAAAACACCCTTACAGACTTAATAACTCGGATCTCAGATTTTTTATTTTTTTATTTTTTTATTCCATCACTTTTTTGAGATGCTTCCTCCAAATGAACTAGAGCACTAAATAGTACAAACTTTTCAATTATAACTCATGTCTGTATGTTACTATGCATGTTGATAATACCTTCCAACTGAGCATATGAAGATCCATTTTAGTCAGTTTTATGGAGAATTCACAAATTAAATAATTCAAAAGGAAATAAACAAAAATTAACTTATTTCGAAATAGGTTTGAAATATGTCTCAGGAGTGAGAATTCCTTACACAGCTATTTCTTACTAATTTTACCATGATTAGTCAAATAAAAATGCAAAATATTTTTGTAATTTTTAGAAAATTTTTCAATTTTTTTTTTTTTCGAAAAATTTTGGACTAAAAATAAAAATAACACACAAATTAAAAACAAGGTAGATTTCCCGTTGTAGATTCCCCAGAGGGAGGGTAGAGCGAGGCTCACTTAAGTACCCAAGCCTCTTAGGCTCTTATCGCTTGGTGTCAGGAATAAACTACGAGTCCTCCACATTAGTCTATCACAATGAGCTACAGGTGAATGATTATCTAGGTGCCTTCACAGCTTTTCCTTATAGAAAGGTAGTGAGTGAAGGAATACACCAAACCATTAACTATTCCCTAAACAGTAGAAGAAGAGTTTAGAAGATGATACCTGGTTAGCTGAAATTCTGCAGGAAATTAAAGGTTAAGATTCAGATTAACACGACGCCTCTTACCACGATCGTCCTCGGACCAATTTATCTTTGAAAGGATAGGGTCAACTTGTGGTTCATAGGCTAAGAGGAGTAAAAATGAGTTCTTTCATAGGTTTTGACACGAACCCATTTCTCCGGGCATCATCAAGAAACACACAAAGAAAATCATAAAATCCATCAACGTTAAGCAGCCCAATTGGTTTATGATGTATGTTCAAGTTCGCCCAAAATAGAACTATAAAAATTTCCTCCAATGTGCCCAAGCCACCTAGCAAAGCGATAAAAGCATCAGAACGGTTAATCATTTCTATCAGTCGTTCAGACATACCTGGCACGATTAGTTCCTCTTCGTTTGATGATCCAATAAGATTTGCTTCTGCCAAGGGTTTTGGGATGATTCCCAAAACGTGACTGCCTCCTTCCTGTACAGCCTTTGAAACGATCCCCATAAGTCCAAGATTTCCTCCGCCATATATTAAGTGCATATTCCTTGTAGCTAAGACTCGACCCAATTCATGTGCTGCCTCTACGTATTGTGGCTTAACACCAACACTACTACCACAAAACACACAGATGTTTTCAACTCGTCTTCTTGAAGTGGCTTCCATATTTTACTCTGGATGTCTTCAAAAGTGCAATGATGAGTTGAATTTATAGAACCTGAAAAGGGTGAGTAATAATAGCACTAATATCTTCCAAATGAAGTTTGTTAGCTAAACAAAACAAAAGAAATCGTGAAATGTCAAAAAGTCTGGATCTTGTCTACGAAAATAAAGATAATTACAACAGAAAAGCAAATCAAAGCAATAATTAAGGCAACGGAATTGTGTACGCAATACGCCACTCGTTTGGTATATAAATCCATTAGGATGTGTCTCAAGATTTCATTCCTTACTCAGCCATCGCTAATGAATTGGTTCTCATCTTTATGATTGCCAAACATCATTCATTCTGTCTTAAATTGCTCCGTTTGTGCTTTTCCCTACAAAATAACACACAAAATTAAAATCTCTACAACATGTATACACAAAATATGAAAACAAAAATTACAACAAATTGCATGGGTTGCCTCCCTGCTAGCGCTAAATTTTACGTCTTCAGCCAGACGTGACTGAAATCCATCTGTCAAGGAGGTTTCAACATCGTTTTGGATGTCCGATTAAAGACACTCCCATGAGCGTTGCTTTTGAAAGGTCTTTTCCAATGGTAAGGTAGCAAAAAGAGTTTTGTCTCATTCAGTGCTTGTGTCACATTTTTGATCTTTGTTGCTCCATTGGTTCCTGAAAAGAAAGAAAGAAAATTAGGAGGTCTCGTATGGTGCTTGACTTGGAATGGAAGTTCCATTCTGTCAAGCTTCTTGGTGATATCTCTGATTTGTACTCCCTGATACAGCGATGTTTCTCCTGAATGCTCTGCATTTTTAATTTGGTCAGACATTTGCTCCTCCATTTGCTCCGCTTCTTGCTCCACCTTTTCTTCACAGATGAATTTTAGGATTTCTGTATTCAGCTCTTCATCTGTCATCTGTGAAATATATTTTTCAAAATTGTCAACCTGAGGATGAAAAGAAATGTCAGATTTTAGGTCTTCATCCTCTGATATGACTGGAATGGATGGTTTAGGAAGATCTTCTCCAAACATCATTGCAAAGCATGCTCCAAGATCTTCATTTTGAGGATGGAAAGTTTCATCCTTCCTTGTTGGTGTAGTTTGTACAAAAAACTCAGTTTCTTCATCCTCGTCAGAGTCAGAATAATAAAAATCAAATTGAGACTTTGTTGGTGCAGACTCCTGAACTGATACCTCTGATTCTTGATACTGCTAAGCCTCGTCCTTTATTATGATGTCATGATGAATCTCAGGATATTGAAAGGCTTCTTCAGTAGTATTTGAATTTGCTCCGTGAGATATGTGATTCAGGTTCTCTAATAATTGTCTAACTTGATCTGTCATCCTCTGTATAGACGCTGCTTGACTCTGAATTTGTGCATCAAATTGAGCTTCTCGTTTCTCGAGCCAATCTTTGAGCATGTCATTCAACTGATCTTTCTCTGATGGATCTGGTTCTTGATGAAGATCGTAGATGGATGGTGGATAAGATGGAAAATGTGATGATTCTTCGTACCTTGAATGATTCCAATAATTCTGCCATTCTGAAAGGTAAATACATTGATCGCTCGGGTGGTTACCATCACAAATTACACATCTCCCTATTTCGTTTTGTTGAGCAAATGTAGAATTACTTGGTTCTGGCATCCAGTGATAGTTGCTAGGCTGGACAACAGGCCTTAGAAAACTAGACTGTTGCTCCCGGATTTGTGGTGTATCTTCTTGTAAGGCTCGTAATCTTTCAAAATGTTCCATTTTTTAATCACCTGAAAACAAAAGGAAGAAATAAAAATTACAGATAAAAATAAAGAAAATTAGATACAAGTAAATTGGATAGCTTCAAAATTAACAACTCAAGAAAAATAAGTCCCCGGAAACGGCGCCAAAAACTTGACCGGCGTAAACACACACGTATAACGCAAGCGCACGTATCGTTCAAGTAGTATAAAAATATCGATCCCACGAGGACTTAATTCCTACTATTGTTATTAATTGTTGATACTATTCATTTACAAATATCTAATTGAGGGAGAAGGGAATTGATTGCTTGAATGATTTGATTTGTAGATTTACTAAATAAATAAAAAGACAAAAGATAAAAGAAAATACTAAGGAAAATAAAAGACTCAAAAATCTAGGGTTGTGAATCTTTCTAATATCATTAAAAAGATGAAGTAATTATTTTATGTTTGTATAATAAATCAGTTTACTAACCTGGAACACGAATTTATGTGAAAGCATCTGTCGATGGTCAGACACAAATACCCAGTTTAATCCAATTGAACCATATGTCTATGTCAATTAAATTATCTTGATTCATTAAGTTTAAGTTCTAATTATGGCTACCCCCACCCGACAGGTATATGTCTATCCTGTAAGGAAATCTATTAAAGGGTTATCTATCCTCAAAGAAGATCGTGGGCTATTAAGTCAAAGGTTGAAACCTAAAATCCCTATGTCTAGTTCATTTTAGATTTACCACATCAATCTTATTGGTGATCAAACAACAAGAAGCATTAAGCTTAAGACTTAATAAGTAAACCTTTAAATACCCAAACTATAAAATAACCTCTTATAACCCGGTGATATTAGATTTCATCACAACCTAGAAAACTAACTTAGTTATAACACATAGTTATGACAAGTAAAAAAGACATAAAAATTACTAAAAAGTAAATGCAGAAAAATAAATAAAATGCTAAGGTAAAAGGAATTAACTTCTACTATTTACTATTTAGATATCTCCCATAAAATAATATATATACTTGTGATAATTTTACCAACCAGCCATATAGGGGGTAACCTGATTAAGTCAAATTAAGATCAACCAGCCATTAAGGCGGTAATATTTGTTAATAAACCAGCCATAAAGGCGGAACAATAATTAAACCAACCGACCAGTATGGCAGTATCCTCATTAAGTCAGGTTTAACCAGATTAAATTGAATAACCAACCGACCAGTATGGCGGTATCCTCATTAAGTCAGGTTTTAAATAGTTTATATATTATATTTTAGGGAGATTAATCTAAATATCAATAGTAAAAGAATTACCTTTTTACCTTGGCATGGAGAAGTTACCCTCGCATAGTAAAACGGTAAAAAGTAAAAATAAAATTACTATTAAAAAAAATAGAATTACTATTATTACTTCAGAACTTAATTAAAACTAACTACAAAACTGAAATTAAAAGAAACTAAGAAGAAAACTCCCTATTTACATCAGAGGATTTCAAGGAAAAGGTACATTTGAAACTGAAATTTGAAGCTGAATTTATAGGCCCCGGTAGACCTTGGGCGTCGCGACGCCAGGGGCTTTGGCGTCGCTACGCGATGACGTTGCGCAATCTTATTGGTTGCTCGGCATCTCACCGGACACGTGGCAGGGCGGTTGAAAAATTTCGGGTCGTTGAATTTTTGACACGTGGCAAGGCGGCTGGCTGAAGTCGGCTCGTTTAATTTTTTACATGTGGCATGCGGCGCACGTTAGCAGATCGCTTGTGATGATGACACGTGGCACGGCGCATGTTAGCAAAGTCAAACTTCTCAAACTCTGACTTGTGGACCCGGCGCACGTTAGCAGCAGCTTGGTGCACGTTAGGTATCGCGACGTGCAAGGTTTGGGCGTCGCGACGCGCAAAATTATCGAAATACCCTTTTTGCCAATTTTCACAGTTTTGCTCCAAATCACCTCCAGAATGTCCTGAAACTTTATTTATCTACAAAATAACACAAAACTCAAGAAACTATACAAAATTTTAAGTTAAATGAGTGGGAAATAGTGATACATTTACCACTCATCAGACATTTTGATTTTGGAGATTGGAAACTTGAAATGGATTCTAACGAAGTATAAATTCAGAAATTCCACCTTTGCGCAATTGTCATATTTTTGCCATAACATTTTACTCCGATATCGGATTGAGGTGATTCAAGTTCTAAATTAAAGAAGACTCAATGATATACAACTTTGAAGTTCATAATAATTTTGAATTCTGAAGTTTCCATGACCGAAATTGATAAAACATCCGTAAGTGTGTTATGTGTAATTATTAAAGTCATTTTCAAAATAAAAAATGAAAATAAAATAAAAAATGAAAATTTTAAAACTTCCACCAAACATGCTTGCATGTTTGGTGGAGGATTTGGTGCCATATTTGATGCCATGTTTGGTGCCATGTTTGGTGGAGCAATTGGTGGAGAAATTGGTGGAAGCCTTTAGATTTTCCTATAAATACCAAGCTAAACTTTGTAAATTTTTCATGCTTTCTTTGGAGGAATTTCTCCATGAAAACCTAAAGGAAAGTGTCTTGTATATTTATTTAAGTTTTCTTGTATTTTCTTTTTATTTAATTAATAAAATTTTGTTTGTTGTCATTTACAGCATGAGCAGGTAATCTCATTCTGCTGGGGTGAAAATGTGAGACTTTTAATATAATAAATTAGAGTAATCTCCCTTATTTTAATTAAAATTTGGATTAATTAGTTACCGCCTATATGGCCGGTTTAGGTGACAACCTTATTTACTGTCTATATGGTCGATTTTACATTCCAGACGTAGTTTCCGCCTATATAGTCGGTTTTGTTACCGCCTATATGGCCTGTTGGATTTAATTGAGACAAATGGAATTTCCACCTTTATGGTCTGATTAAATATAATTAAGTAATCGATAAACATTAACAATAAGGGAGATTTCTAATTTTGTAATATTAAAAGTGGATTCTCTAACCCCAGTATTTTCTTTCATTATTGTAATTTTACTTTTATTTATCTCCAAGTTATTTTTTATGATGTTTTGTTTATTTAAGTGTTTAGTAATCCTAAGTATGTTTTGTAACTAAATATATTATCTATGGGTGTGATGAATTCCAATATCACCGGTTTATAAGGGGTTATTTCATGTCTTGGGTAATATAAGGGTTTATTTATTAAGTCTTAAGCTTAATGCTTCTTGTTAACTGGCCATTAATAAGATTGATGTGGTAAACTTAAAATAAAATTGAAGAAGGAATTTTAGGTTTCAGCCTTAGACTTAATAGCCCACGATCTTCCTTAAGAATAGATAACCCTTAATAGATTTCCTTCCAGGATAGACATATACATGTCGGGCGGAGGTAGCCACAATTGGAACTTAATCTTAATGAATTCAGGTAACTTGGTTAACAAAGACATGTGATTAATTGGGTTACACTGGGAATTTGCATCTGACCATCGACAAAGGCTTTTGCATAATTTCGTGTTCCAGGTGTAGGCACTGCATATATGCATGTAAGTCCCTATGATGAGTCTCATTTGGAGGCATTACCTTTTAAGTTGCGGAAGTCGCGAGAAACGGACGTCAGAAGGGGAAATTCAGAATAAGTATGTCATCAGATTCATTTCACAAGTTCACTGTTTTCATTCGTGCTGCATTCACGGCCACATTCGAACGTCAAGCAGATTGTGGGTGTTCGTGTAGTGTTCGAATCAGCGTTCGAACGGTGTCGGTATTTCTGGTTTTGCTGCTAGCCTCACACCCAAGCCTAATTAGCCCACCAAAGCCCATAAAACACATCCAAATTAATAAAATGCATATTTAACACATGGGGAATTAAATAAAATCTAAAAATCATTTACCAAATTAAAATAATCTCATGCTTAAACAAAACAAATTAAATATATCATATTCCTAATCTAGCCAAGACATGTCCCCCAATCAAATAATAGACTTTCCTTGTAAGACACTAATTGATTATTTCCTTTTCAAACAAGGAGAAGCCCTAGCATTGGTCTATATAAGAAACCAAATTCCAACACTTCCCCCTCCTCTCTCATTTTTGGGATGCATATACAACAAAAAAGGGCCATAGCATTCACGCCGACCACAAGTAAAAAGCAACAAAGAAAATTCTCTTCTCCCATCTTCACATTGCCGAGAACATCACCCCAAATTCCCCTCCCATTGACGCAAAACCACCATTGAAACACTCCCCCAAACAGCAAGCTAAACCATCAAAAACAGCATCCCCATACAGCCCTATAACCACCGAAAATAGTAGCCCCATACAGCCCCATGATCACCGAAAAATCACCCTAAAACAGTAGCTAAAATCAACATAAACTGACCAGAACCGACTCCAAATTACACCCAAAACAGTCCCCGAAACAGCTCCAAAATAGTCCAAAATAATCCCTAAATTAACTCCAAAACAGTCCCTTAATACAGCAAAAATAGTGACCAGAAAATACAGCGAAAATAGCAGCAAAACGAAGTAACAACAGCAGCCCGAACAACAAAATAGCGAAGGAAAATGTTGAACCAGTGAACCGGAGGAGTTGCAGAGCATCCACCCTTCTGACGACCGTGTACGGTACTTCCGAGAGTCGACGTAAAAGGTTAGACCTGAGGGCACTTTTTACATCCATTTTCATTCGTATTTTTTTTGTTTATTGTTTGCATGAGTATTGTGGAATGATGTGTGTTGTGGCCCTTGAATAAAATGGAAAATGTGTCACCTCTTGTGGTATATAGGATGGAAACCCAGACGTAAAATCCGTAGCCGAATCCGAATGGATGGTAGTGCGGTCTGTACTTGGGATACAACTCCACATACCACTTGAGCAAACGACACATATTTCGATTTATTTTGTCTTATTTGTTTTTTATCCGTTATTTAATTTCTGCATGTTATTTGTTTGTGTAATGATGAGATAAAGCGCATGGGCTTAGTAAGTTGGATTAAAGGTCCTCCATTTCGAGGGGTTAAAATCCTTTACCACGATGTTTTCCGCGCCGGATGATATATATTCGGTTGAATGTAAGATGTGTTCAATCGTGTATACAAAGTCCGATATTGTTGTATTTATTTTTTATATGCATTATGTTATTAGCGCATGGGCTTAGTAAGTTGGATTAAAGGTCCTCCATGTCGAGGGGTTAAAATCCTTTACCATGATGCTTTGCCGCGCCGGATGATGTATATTCGGTTGAATGTAAGATGTGTTCAATCGGGTATACAAAGTCTGATATTGTTGTCTTTATTTTTTATATGAATTATGTTATTAGCGCATGAGCTTAGTAAGTTGGATTAAAGGTCTCCATGTCGAGGGGTTAAAATCCTTTACCACGATCCTTTGCGGCGCCGGATGATGTATATTCGGTTGAATGTAAGATGTGTTCAATCGGGTATACGAAGTCCGATATTGTTGTCTTTATTTTTATATGTATTATGTTATTAGTGCATGGGTTTAGTAAGTTGAATTAAAGTTCCTCCATGTCGAGGGGTTAAAATCCTTTACCACGATGCTTTGCCGCACCGGATGATGTATATTCAGTTGAATGTAAGATGTGTTCAATCGGGTATATGATGTCCGATATTGTTGTCTTTATTTTTATATGCATTACGTTATTAGCGCATGGGCTTAGTAAGTTGGATTAAAGGTCCTCTATGTCGAGGGGTTAAAATCCTTTACCACGATGCTTTGCCGCGCCGGATGATGTATATTCGGTTGAATGTAAGATGTGTTCAATCGGGTATACGAAGTCCGATATTGTTGTCTTTACTTTTATATGCATTATGATGTGATGCGCATGGGCTTAGTAAGTTAGATTAAAGGTCCTGTATTTGGAGGGATAAAAAGCCTAAGGTCTACCTTTACCACGATACTTCGCCACGCCTTTTATTTAGTTATTTGTTTTTCTTTGTATGTCATCTTCTTGCATAATCATGCATCATGTTTTATCGCGCATGGGCAAATCAAGTTGGATTAAAGGTCCTCCACTTTGAGGGATAGAAAGCCTACGGGCTACCTTTGCAACGTTCAATCGGACACTTGAAGTCTTATATAGATGTGGGAAAATGTCGCATCTCTTTTCTTTCACTTCCATTATTTATCTTTCAAATCGCATCATGGCACGTTTATTTTGATGTACAATTGCCTCTTTGGTTATTTCTTTGCATTACATACCTAATTGTTTCTCTTTACTACGTATGATTGCGCAACTGCCATTTGTTTGCATTTCCGTGTCCATGAATGTAATGTGCTTATGACATTGTATGCTTGTCGTATTTCAATTTATCTTTATGCATGCAAATTCGGACGTAGATTATATGCAATTAGGTTTTATGCAAATTTGGACATAGATTGTATGGAAATAGGTTGTATGCAAATATGAAAATGTGTTACATGTGAACTTAGATGAACTTTTGATTTATGCATGTGAGCTTAGAAATAGAATACCATTGGGAATGTATGTTGCTAGATTCGATTAAATTATTGCACAATGTTGGAGTTTGCTAAGGTCCCAAGGATCAATAAACAATCATGAAACATAAGTGAATACAACGAGGGAGTTGCGGAATACTCACATCGATCGGTTGAGCGACGCAGGAGGCAACGAAATTTTTTTTCTGCTCCATGGACTGCTCGGCAGTGGCTGTTTCTGCAATCCCCATTTTCGGCCATTGTTGGTCATCTTCAAGCTCCAAACTTCGTCAAACGATTCCCAGCTCATTGGTGGACTTCCCTATCACATTCACATGTCTCTCGGAGTGCTAGCTCTCTTGATTTTTGCCACAAAAATCAAGCACTTTGCTTCCCTTTTCTTCCTCCATTTGCACGGTCAAACTAGTGAGTTTTGAGAAGAAAAAAGGCATGTTGGCCGAATGAGAGAGATGAAAGAAATGGTTCCAAAATCGTGAACCATTGAAGAGAGAGAGATAATGAATTGTTTTTAGGTTTTTGTATATCTAATACCAAAAACCAAAAAGACAAATACCATTAAAAAATTGTAAATGTCTTTCAAACAACTCCATCAACTCACATCACTCAATCAAGTGACAACTTGTCACATCACTCAAAGTGACATTTGATTTGACGCTTGATGTGACTAATGATTTGACGCTTGATGTGACTTGCGTGCCGTACTCGAATTCGAAATGCGAATACGTTCGCAAACACTCGTGGGCTCGGGTTCGCTAATTCTAAATTAACGAATTTTCCGTTGCGACGTAATTAAATGATTATGCCTAGCGAAATCACTATTCACGTCGCTAACGAATTAATTCTAAATTAATTCGTTCGCCCGAATTAAAATCTAATTTTAATTCCGCGTCGAAATCCAATTTCGTTTATTATATCGAATATATTAATTTATCGATTAATTCCAAATTAATCGTTATCTCTCTTTAAATGATATTTTATCCCAGATAAAATATCTCCGCAATTAATCCCAGATTAATTTTCTCTCTCATGTAATTAATCCCAGATTAATTAAAAGTGTGAGTCATACGTCATCGGTGAATCTTTGGGAAGCGACCCATGAGATCCCTGGATATGTTGGCAGTAAATTCGGTCGTCAGATTATCCGAACACGTAAGTACCTAATACTACGTTTGTACCGATTTACAAGACAAGGTTTGCTTCTAGCAAAGCGCCATGCCTACTCAATTCTCCAGAAATATTCTTACAGGAATAAAGGATCTATATCAGGCGTAGTATACATAGTATTGCGTATTTCGATCAAGTATCGGATGATCACATGCAAGGCCTAGGGCTGGTACAGTGTCTGCCCCGTACGAAGCATATATCGGATGAAAAACAACTAGTCTCTTTAATATCGGATAATCATGACCAAATCATATTATCCCGACGGTTGCAACCTTTTTAGAGAACCATTTCTATATCCCTACGCGATCATCATCTCCATATGACTGGAGTGACACTTCCGTTTTGACATCACACCAACACACTACGATTCTCAATATACCCAGCATAGGCGTACACAGAACCTGTTAAAGCCTTGGACGACCGCAACCAAAGTATATTGATTGTCGCAAGTATTAGCGGTGCAAGTCTCAGGTTAAGACCAAATACACCTACCCTGATTTCGGACTTCCATAGACACATAGTCATACTACCAATGGAATTCCGAGGGGCTCTATCCAGAGCGAAGCTGTTTCCCGTACCATCGGTAAAACACAACTTCCTATTACACTTGTATGAGTATCCTATACCCAAATATATGAGAACTATGACGTTGTGCCCTCACAACGCGCACAAGTGTAATACTAGTCTTTTATATATTTATCGATGTCCAATCTCGATAATACTCTGACTATGGATATTTAATGATTTATCCTTTGTGTACTGATACTATCTCATATCATTCTCAATCCAGGAAAAAATCATAGGGACCTCCTATCATTTATACATCTAGGTGATCTAATCACAAATGATAAGAGTGCAATCTCATGTGTCATGTAGTTAATTTGTACAACAACACCATGATCTGTACAAATAATGACGCTATGGGTCATAATTGTCCAACAATCTCCCACTTGGCCTATAGCCAGTCACTCGAGTGTCTTACACCCGAACTATGTACGGTTGGCTTAAACTGCTGAGAAAAGGCTTTTGTCAGCGGATTTGCATGATTATCGTATGATGCGTTTTATACGATCATCACATCGCCACGATGTATGATCCGAACGAATTAGATGATTATCGAAGTGTGTATCTGGATCGTTGATGAGACCATTAATTCTTTAGCCTGTACTGACGCCTAGCTCAGCTACTAACAGAATTATATCTAATCTAATTAGATTTATTATCGACCCAAATGGCTTCTATTGCCGCCTCAATTGCAGCAATAACCCGCATTTGTTGTTTATACGGTAACAGTATCTTGCTTGGAAGATTTTTAGCTCACTGTTCCATTATTCAAACTGTATAGTACCGTTTGCGACTTTTAGTCGTCTTTATCGGTTAGGAAACTTGCTACAGTGATCCCAGTCACTTCAAGTTCTCCATCTCCATAGTTTAAGACAGCATCCTTAGTTCTCTAAGATACTAACGGATGTTCTTAACATCAATCCAGTGACTATCACTTGGATCGGCCTGTTTGTGACTCCATATGCTCAAAGCGTATGAGACACCAGGTCGCGTACATTTTTAAATGTACGAGTTCTCAGAGAGTTTCAACAACTTTTAGATCTATCCCAGTAGATCTTTATTCCTCGAATAAAGGTTTTTTCTCACAAGAATTCTATAGAGAATTTTCTCGAAAGCCAAGCTATCACCGATTGTTTTATGGGAATATCATTTCTAAGAAATGACATATTATCATTATTCTATAGGACAGCCACTGTCAGTGCGCTCCCATTAACCCTCTTATATACACAAGAATCATTTCGTTTTGAATTAAATCATAAACTATTATGATTATATTAAAACGATAATTCCAATAACCTAATGCTTGCTTCAATCCAAACATGGATCGATAACCCGCAAACCTTGTTTTGCTAGTTTTGGTACGACAAAATCGACAGGATGTTATAAACATCCTCCGAAAGGTTTCCTTTTCAGGAAAACGATTTTCCCGTTAAGCTGACATATTTCATAAATGAAACATGCAGCTATAGCAAGCATTATCCAAATGGATTTACCGTGGCAACAGGTAAAAGGTTGAATCATAATCAACACAATGTTGATAACGATACCTTTCCGCTACAAGCCTAGCTTAGTACGTTGGTATGTTGCCATCCATGTATGTCTTCCTTGAAGACTTATATAGTACCAATAGGCACAATGCCTTGCGGTACATCAACTAGTATCCAAACTTGTTGATATACATGGAATCCAATTCGGATATATGACACTTTGTCATAATAGGGAGTCGATACCTTGTATCACTTCCTCATACGTAGTCAGTTGGTATACCTCAATAAGATTGACATCTTTATGAGGTGAGATCAGAAACCCATACCCCATGTTGTCTTCTGACTCTATCCAACTCACGCGGTTCTTGTGTATTCGAAGATTACTGGTATAGTTTCATCCTTGATGAACTATATATGTTCCATTAAGATTCGGTTCCTGGAATAGTATTACTCCGATTTTCATCGAGCTTTACTATCCTCCCACTTACCACTGCTTATCGGTATTCCTCAAAGGAAAACTGCATGGCGAGCAACAATTACATTGTTCTCTTGTGAGTTGTATAAGTACTATACTTATGGTTTCCCTAGGATAACCTACAATTGGCACTTATCCAATTTGGGTATTAGTTTGGTATCATCCAAACGTATGTCTAGCATCCAAAATATTCAAGATTGCGAAACCCAGTTTCTTTCCTGTTCATATCTAATATGAATTCTGTCAAACAGATTATTATGGAACCTTATTCTAAATAAGTTCTGCACTGTTTAAAGCTTATCCGTTGAAGGAAATGGTAGCTCATGGGAACTCATGATTAACCTTATCATGTCCAATAAAATTCAGTTACTCAGTTCGGACACACCGTCAAACTGACGTGTTCCGGGAGGAGTCCTCATTTGAAAGAATACTTTACTCTTTCAAGTATATTAGAAACTTATTGCTTAAGTATTTTCCATTACGGTCTTACCGTGACGGTTTAATACTTTAGCCGATCTGTTTTTCTATTTCGCGTCGAAACTATAAAAGTTTCCGATTTGTGTTCTTCAAAAGAAACACATAACCATAAAGCGATGCCACATCCGTAAAGGTCATAAAATATTCATATCCACCTCTAGCCTAGCTAGACATGGACCCACTTGCTTCACTATGAACTAGGGCTAACAGATTGGTGGCAATTACACTTTTACCAAGTAAAGGTGTTTTAGGCACATTCCCCAATAAACTAGATTCGTTGACTTTATTTGAATAGGATCAAATCAGTCATAGTACCCACTCTTCGAAAGTGTGGATATACGAGTCTTGTTTGATTGTGTCCCAGACATCAATGCCACAATTAAGTTTCATCTGATCAAATCAGTTTGAGCTATTGTTTGTCATGTTATATGTTTGAGATTTATTTATATTCAAAATATAAATGCTGTTATTCACATCTAATGTGTTTATCTCAATATCATCTCTATATAATAAAACACTTTAGTGTTTCAGAATATAAAGGTTCACCCGTAGCGGGTTAAACACTGATATAGAGATAATGTATCTAGTCAAACTAGTTACATTATAACGATTTCCAAATTTAGGTACACACCCGAAGGGTAGTTCCTAAACTTAGGTATCTACGGTTAAAACAGCGACTTTCGTCCCGTTTCCAAATCGCAGATTAATCTCAACTGAAGTCAGTATTCTGTTCATAGCAGATTATGTACATCAGTATATATTTATGTATCACACTAAGTATCTAAAATCCAATTTTAATACTAGTAGTGAACATAATATGACAAACATATTTGAAGTCGGAGCCTTGCTCGTCTTCAATTCCTTCATGTCCGCTTTGTCCAAACGGCAGTCACGCTTCCGCGATCCCGTTTGCCACATTTAGGCAGACATTTTGAGATATGTCATTTATCTTCCAGAAGATTATAATGATTTTGCCTTTGCCCTTTTCCACATTCCAGAAGCCTTTGGCCAAGCCTCGGACTTCTAGAATATCGAAGTAAGGTGCGCCTTGCGCTACTTGCCTATTGCAAACTTTGACTTTGTCTCCTTGAGAATAGTCATTTACCCTCCAAGAGTTTATTATTGCAATTTAGTACTTCTAAATCTAAGAATAGTTTTATGAAGATCCTTCAATTTCATTATCATACTTTAAGGATCTAATCCTTATTTCTGATTAAGAAATTAAGGAGTCTACTGCGACAAGCTAAATGGATTAAGCACTAAAGTTATCATCACATGAATCTTGCAAGGATTATGCTCAACCGTTTGCTTAACTCCGGGCTTAGGCCTAATATGTTATTTTATCAAATAAAGTAACTTATTAGTTTCCATTTGAAAATTAAACCATTTAAATACATTTTCCTTAGGATTATGTTTTAAATATTAATCTTTCAATTTTATCTTGATTCTAATAGTCCAACTATTAAATCAACGATTTCGGTACTATTTATTATAATGATTACAATAGTCCAACTATTTAATCAACTATAATTTAATAGATTAAAATCAATTATATTGATTACTATAATCCAATTATAAAATCAACTATAATTTAATTGTTTGAATACAGTCCAACTGTTTATTAAAACAACAATTTAAATATTAGTCCAACTAACATTTAATTTATTTGACGAATGATATTTGTTTGAGCGCGTATGGCAAGTAATTAAATGAATATTGCAAATTCAATTCTTGCCTCCCACTATTTTTCGACGAGCCTCTAACCCTCTGTCGAGTACTCGGGAAACCGTGTTTCCTAGCGGGCTAGGATCCCGTTAAATATCACACAATCTTGACTTTGGCCAACAAATTGTATGATAATTAACTAGGTAGATCTCTAAGATCAATTGGATCCAATCCAATTCCTAGATCCAGTAGGGGGATGTCCAAGTCCGAAACATATATCCTATATATGCCAATATATCCAATATATTACCTAACATTTTTCCTCTGAATCAACTAAGCATTGGCTTTGGCACAAAAAACTTAGTGATCCAGTCAAGCGCGACCCATTGACCATGGAAAGCTTCATAATCAATGTCGATGGACAAGAAGTGGTCTTGACTTTGGCCAACAAACCACAACTTAGACAAGACACCAATATGTAACAAAGCTCTCGTGATTCAAACACATCCTCGACGGACAAGGGCCTTTACTTTGGCCAACAAGCCAATGCCAGTCTCGAATCTTGAGTAAGAATCACTCAATGGAAGGAAAGACGCTTAATATTTTGTGAGGGTTTTTCGAGTGCAAATTGGCAACCAAATTATTATCTTTGTTAAGGTATCATCATCATACACCCTTAAACATGCATTCTAAACACATAATAAAGCGCATATGAATAAAATAATAAGGATATGCGGATGGATACTTTACACATTGATCCTAGATCAAATCTCTCCCTTTCTCTCTCCAGCTAGCACATGTATTACTTCTACCCGTTGCACTAGACTTCTAAAGAAACCTCATTTACATTTAAGGGAATAGATGAGAAGAGGATACAAAGAATAAGGAGGTAATAAGGCTGGACACGCAGGTCCAATTAATAAATCAAATTTATTACAACAATTTCTAAAATTGTCCCACCCATCTAATATCCATCCGATATACATTATTCATGCATCGTAACCATGTGTTCACACAATCATGTTATCAATCAATCTAATCAAATTAATTAATTTGATAATTAGTGATCATCCAATGTTCAAATAACGATTTGATTTTTCTCGAGTCAAACTCGTTTTTGCGAATAAGTACTCAAAGTACGAATTCTCGAATTAAATTAAAATACAAAATTAAATCCAATTCAATTTGTATTTAATACTAATTCGCTATTTAATTCCAAATTAAATACTACACTTTATTTAATGAACCTTTACGACTTAAATTTCAAATTTAATCGTTACGGGTCTCAAAGCCCGATTAACGTCCAACGTCAATTTAATTAAAGTCTAATGGGCTTTTAATTAATTTCTTTAAGGCGTGGACTTTTGGTCAACTCGGGTCGAACCCAATAACCAAAGTCCAGTCTGGGAGTTACCCCATAAGCCCAGAAATCAATTTAGGCCTATTAGGCCCAATTAAACTTTAAAGGTCCATTAGTCGCATTTGGGCTTTATGGATGCAGTTTTGGGCCTAATTGGATCCAACCAATTTTTCCTAAACCCAACTTAGTACAACCAAGCCCAATAAGCCCAATATAATTAAATTACAAATTCAAAATTCCCAATTTAATTACCAAAGTGTATAACACAATTAATTACCCAAATCAATATTTCCAAAACATCAAATTAGCCTAATTAATCATGCTTATCATCATTAAATCATGTCCAACACAATTTAACTAAAAATCAAACCCATTCATGCTTTTTCAAGTCTCGGCAATAAGGGGATTTTTATGTCCAATTTCGAATTCAATCCAATCAAATCCAAATTAACATTAAATCATCATTCCCAATTGTTTCCAATGAATCAAAAAAATAAAATCCAAGACAATTAGGGCACTAGGTGGATTCGGCCAAGCCTTCCAATTTGGGAAATTTGTTCCAAATAATTTTTAATCAAATTGATCCAATCAATCCTTAATTAAACATGTATTAAGCATACTCAAACATCCAATTTATTCAAATCATGCTCAAATACAATTTACCCAATTTTAAGCCCTAAATCATATTTCATGCTTTTCCTTGCTCATGATACCATTGTTGGGGTTTGCTAAGGTCCCAAAGATCAATAAACAAGCATGAAACATAAGTGAATACAACGAGGGAGTTGCAGAATACTCACATCGATCGGTTGAGTGACGCGAGAGGCAATGAAAATTTATTTTCTGCTCCATGGACTGCTCGGCAGTGGATATTTCTACAGTCCCCATTTTCGGCCATTGTTGGTCATCTTTAAGCTCCAAGCTTCGTCAAACGATTCTCGGCTCATGGGTGGACTTCCCTATCACCTTCACATGTCTCTCGGAGTGCTAGCTCTCTTGATTTTTGCCACAAAAAGCAAGCGCTTTGCTTCCCTTTTCTTCCTCCATTTACACGGTCAAACGAGTGAGTTTTAAGAAGAAAAATGGCATGTTGGCCAAATGAGAGAGATGAAAGAAATGGTTCCAAAATCGTGAACCATTGAAGAGAAAGAGATAATGAATTGTTTTTAGGTTTTTGTATATCTAATACCAAAAACCAAAAAGTCAAATACCATTAAAAATTTGTAAATGTCTTTCAAACAACTCCATCAACTCACATCACTCAATCAAGTGACAAATTGTCACATCACTCAAAGTGACATTTGATTTGACGCTTGATGTGACTAATGATTTGACGCTTGATGTGACTTGCGTCCCGCACTCGAATTCGAAATGTGAATGCGCTCGCAAACACTCGTGGGCTCGGGTTCGCTAATTCCAAATTAACGAATTTTTCGTTGCGACGTAATTAAATGATTCTGCCTAGCAAAATCACTATTCACATCGCTAACGAATTAATTCTAAATTAATTCGTTCGCCTGAATTAAAATCTAACTTTAATTCCGCTTCGAAATCCAATTTCATTTAATATATCGAATATATTAATTTATCGATTAATTCAAAATTAATCGTTATCTCTCTTTAAATGATATTTTATCCCAGATAAAATATCTCCGCAATTAATCCCAGATTAATTTTCTCTCTCATCTAATTAATCCCAGATTAATTAAAATTGCGAGTCATTCGTCATCGGTGAATCTTTGGGAAGCGACCCATGAGATCTCCGGATATGTTGGCAGTAAATCCGGTCGCCGGACTATCCGAACACGTAAGTACCTAGTACTACGTTTGTACCGATTTACAAGACAAGGTTGGCTTCTAGCAAAGCGCCATGCCTACCCAATTCTCCAGAAATATCATTACAGGAATAAATGATCTATATCAGGCGTAATATACGTACTATTGCGTATTTCGATCCAGTATCGGATGATCACATGCAAGGCCTGGGGCGGGTACAGTGTCTGCCCCGTACGAAGCATATATCGGATGACAAGCAACTAGTCTCTTTAATATCGGATAATCATGACCAAGTCATATTATCCCGACGGTTGCAACCTTTTTAGAGAACCAGTTTTGTATCCCTACGCGATCATCATCTCCATATGACTGAAGTGACCCTTCCGTCTTGACATCACACCCAACACACTACGATAATCAATATACCCAGCATAGGCGTACATAGAACCTGTTAAAGCCCTGGACGACCGCAACCAAAGTATATTGATTGTCGCAAGTATTAGCGGTGCAAGTATCAGGTTACGACCAAATACACCTACCCTGATTTCGGACTTCCATAGACACATAGTCATACTACCAATGGAATTCTGAGGGGGTCTATCCAGAGTGAAGTTGTTTCCCGTACCATCGGTAAAACACAACCTCCTATTACACTTGCATGAGTATCCTATACCCAAATATATGAGAACTATGCCATTGTGCCCTCACAACGCGCACAAGTGTAATACTAGTCTTTTACGTATTTATCGATGTCCAATCTCGATAATACTCTGACTAGGGATATTTAATGATTTATCCTTCGTGGACTGATACTGTCTCATATCATTCTCAATCCAGGAACAAATCATAGGGACCTTCTATCATTTATACATCTAGGTGATCTAATCACAAATGATAAGAGTGCAATCTCCTGTGTCACATAGTTAATTTGTACAACAACACCATGATCTGTACAAATAGTGACGTTATGGGTCATAATTGTCCAACACACAAATCATGGTTTAAGTAAGGGACCATTCCGAACCCAATGGTTTGAGGTCTTCCCTTGCGAGAGGTGAGTGCGGTCTTAAATTATTTTCCCGGTTCACACCGGGTGGCGACTCCATTATTCTCCGGTTTAATCCCCCGCGGGCTACTTCGTACTCCCAATCGGCCCGCGAGCCCGGAACAGTATGCGTCGCCCAGTTTCTGTGTCCCACAGTCTGGCGACTCCACTGGAAAAGTTCCTTCAGAGAGTTGACCAATACAACTTGCGGCTGAATCCCAAGAAATGTGTGTTTAGGGTAACATCAGGAAAATTGCTGGGACATACAGTGGGAATGGGAGGAATAGAAGTAGATTCTGAGAAAAGCAAGGCAATTACTGAAATGCCAGCACCGAAGAGAGAGAAAGAGGTTAGAGCATTCTTGGGAAAAATTCAGTACATCAGTCGCCAAGTTGACATTAGTATGTGAGCCTATTTTCAAACTGTTGAGAAAGGACCAGCCAGTGAAATGGAATGAGCAGTGTCAGTCAGCCTTCGACAAGATCAGAGAATACTTGGTAAAACCTCCTCTATTGAAACCTCCAAGACCGGGCAAGCCTTTGGTACTGTATTTGGCTATAGAATCAGAAGCATTGGGTGTAATGATGGTACAGGAAGATGAGATCGGGTAGAGCATGTAGTCTACTATCTCAGTAAGAAAATGCTTCCGTATGAAGCCCGCTATCAAGAAGTAAAGAAGATCTGTTTGGCAGTAGTATGGGCATCCAGAAAATTGCGGCATTACTTCCAATCTTACAAGATCCACGTAGTGGCAAAGGAGAATCCTTTGAATATCTGCATTCAGTGCCTTCGCTAGTGGGAAAATTGGGCAGATGGTTAGTGTTGCTGACAGAGTTTGACATTGGGTACCTCACTTCCAAAGTGATCAAGGGGCGAGCCGTAGCAGAGTTTATGGCATTGCAACCTATAGAAGAGGATCATCATAGTTTGAATTTCCAGATGAAGGAGATCCAGGCAATAATAGTTCAGGGATGGAAAATATACTTTGACGGAGTAGTGTGAATTACAAGGGAGCCGGAATTGGGATTGTGATAGTCACCCCGGAAGGAGAGAAAACCTTGCCTATGGCCAAGAGGTTGACATTCAGAGTAACCAACAACATGGTCGAGTACGACATGTGCTTTTGGGTTGACGACGCTGATAGCCTTGAAGGCTGAGAGCGTAGAGGTCTACGGGGATTCAATGTTAGTAATTCGACAGATTCAGGGAGAATGGAACTGAAGGATGAACGGTTGAAACCTTACTTTTTTCACCTCAGAAAGTTGGCACAGGCTATCCCTGATTGTAAATTTCAGCACTTGCCGCGAGAAGAGAATCAGATGGCAGACGCATTAGCTACACTTGCAGCAACTTGGGAAAATCCAGAGAAGTTAGTGATGAGACCATTGATACTGACAACAGCAAGCAAACTGATCTATAAGACAGAAAGAGTTTCGGAAGTAGAGATCGACGATGGTAAACCTTGGTATCATGACATTCAGAGGTATCTGGAACACAGAGAGCTCCCCGAGGAAGGAAGCAGAAAAGACAGAATAGCCATTCAGAAGTTGGCTTCTCAGTATGTGATTTTTAAAGGGGAACTGTATAAGAGGCAAGCAAATGACATTTAGCTAAAGTGTTTGAGAAGAGAAGAGGCTCAGAAGATATTGGAAGAAATACATGTCGGGGTATGTGGACCACACATGAATGGGTTGAATTTGTCTCGCAAGATTGCAAGACAAGGTTTTTATTGGTTAACCATGGAGACAGACTGTGCGAAGCTGTAAAACATTGTCACAATTGTCAAGCACATGGTAATTTAAATCATTTTCCACACACGGAGTTGCATGGGCTATCAGAGCCATGGCCTTTCTCGGCATGGGGAATTAATATGATTGGAGAGATTCGACCAAATGCATCGAATGGACATCGCTCATAGTAGTGGCAGTAGACTACTTCTCAAAGTGGGTGGAAGCTGAATCATTCCGCAAGGTTACAACAAAGCAGATGGCAAAGTTCATAACCCGAATCTCATATGTCGGTATGGTATGCCGCATAATGTGGTCACATATAACAGATTTCAGTTCTAAGGGGAAACAAAGGCAATGCTGCCGAAGTACGGGATAGGCCATCACAAGTCATCGCCTTAAAGACCGCAGGCAAATGGGGCAGTCGAGGCAGCCAACAAGACAATAAAGAAAATGTTAGCCAAGATGACAGATAACTACAGAGACTGGGCCGAGAAATTTCCGTACGCCTTGTGGGGGTACAGAACGTCTGTGAGAACAGCAACAGGAGCCACACCTTATTCTTTGGTTTATGGAATGGAAGCAGTACTGCCAGTGGAAGTTGAGATACAGTCAATGAGGGTATTAGCAGAAACAGAGTTACCTGAACAAGAATGGGCCGCACAGAGGTTTGATCAGTTAGCACTGCTGGATGAGAAGAGAATGAGGTCTTTACATCACATGCAGTTATATCAGAAGAGGCTAGCCCGAACGTTCAACAAGAAGGTACGTCCCACCAAGATCAGAAAAGGTGATTTGGTACTTAAGCAGTCAAGGCCGTCGACGACAGATCCGAGAGGAAAGTTCAGGCCTAACTGGGAAGGACCTTACATAGTGCAGAAGATAATGGGAAATGGAGCAGTGAGACTGTCAGACTTGGAAGGTAACAAGTTCACTGAGCCGATCAACGTGGACAGATTGAAGCAATATTTTTCCTGAGAAAGAGAAGACTTGGCAGAAGACCTAACTGTTGGACAGTTATGACCCATAGCGTCACTATTTGTACAGATCATGGTGTTGTTGTACAAATTAACTATGTGACAAGGAGATTGCACTCTTATCATTTGTGATTAGATCACCTAGATGTATAAATGATAGGAGGTCCCTATGATTAGTTCCTGGATTGAGATGATATGAGACAGTATCAGTCCTCGAAGGATTAATCATTAAATATCCCTAGTCGTAGTATTATCGAGATTCGACATCGATAATGCGGAATAGACTAGTATTATACTTGTGCGCGTTATGTGAGATCATAACGACATAGTTCTCATATATTTGGGTATATGATACTCATGCAAGTGTGATAGGAGTTGTTTTTACCGATGGTACGGAAAACAGCTTCGCTCTGGATAGACCCCTCGGAATTCCATTGGTAGTATGACTATGTGTCTATGGAAGTCCGAAATCAGGGTAGGTGTATTTGGTCTTAACCTGAGACTTGCATCGCTAATACTTGCGACAATCGGTATACTTTAGTTTTGGTCGTCCAGGGCTTTAACAGGTTCTGTGTACGCCTTTGCTGGGTATATTTGTTGGTTTCTATTATAGTCCCAAGGAAAGATTAAGCATATGAAATACAACAATGAATATATATTAAAAGATGAAGTATGGCGGAATCATACTTACAAAGCTTTTGTGATGAGAAGTGATAAAAAAAATCTTTGAATCTCCAAGCTTTAAATTTCGGCCAAGGGAGGAAGAAGAGTTGAAGCTCCAAGCTTTGTGTATTCCAAGCTCTTTGATGGTTTCCCTATCACCTCCTTTGATCCTTCAATGTGCTAGCAAATGAAGAGGAGAAAAGAAAATCAAATCTTCTTTGCCCTAATGAAGGGAAGTCACGGCATTGTCACGGCATTATATTATGCCATAATATTTATTAAATTAATAATAAACTTATGACACAAATCATGCAATGGCTTAGAGTGTCAAACACTCAAACTCCATGCAAAACCATTGAGTGTATTGTACACTATCACCATGCAATGTATTAACAATTAATAATGCATATAATGACATGTGTCATGTGGGCCCCACACGTTTCCAAATGAAAGTGGGCCCACGTGCACTCACGCGTTCGGGTTTGGTTTGATATTTCCGAAATACCGAACTTACGTCGCGACGTTAATTAAATCGAATTTAAATAAATAATTGCGCCTAGCGAAATTATTATTTACGTCGCTAACGAATTAATTCTAAATTAACTCGTTTGCCCGAATTAAAATCTAATTTTAATTTCGCGTCGAAATCGAATTTCGATTATTATATCGAATATAATAATTTTATCGATTAATTCTAAATTAATCGTTCTCTCTCTAAATAAGGCATTTATCCAAGATAAAGTTTCTCCGCAATTAATCCAAGATTAATTAAGTCCGAATCAAATATCATAGGTGAATCTTCAGGAAGCGACCCAAGAGATCTCCAGATATGTTGGCAGTAAATACGGTCGTCGGATAATCCGAACACGTACGTACCTCGTACTACGTTCTTACCGATCACAAGACAAGGTTGGCTTCTAGCAAAGCGCCATGCCTACCCAATTCTCCAGAAATATTCTTACTGGAATATTAGATCTATATCAAGCGTAGTATACCGTAGTATTGCGTACATCGATCCAGTATCGGACGATCACATGTTAGGTCTGGGGCTGGAAATGTGTCTGCCCCGTACGAAACATATATCGGACATCAAGCAAGCAACTAGTCTCTTTAAATCGGACAATCCTGACCTGGTCATATTGTCCTGACGGTGCCAACCTTTTATAGAGTACTAGTTCTGTGTCCTGCGTGATCATCACCTCCATATGTCTGAAGTGATACTTCCATCTCGACATCACATCCAGTACACTACGATTCTCGAAACCCAGAAGAGGTGTACCAGAACCGGTTAAGGTCCCCAACCACCAAAACCAAAGTTTACCGATTGTCGCAAGTACTAGCGATGTAAGTCTCAGGTTAAGACCATATACACCTACCCTGATGCGGCCTCCCATAGACACGCAGACATACTACCAATGGGATTCCGCGGGGTCTATCCAGAGCGAAGCGGTTTTCCTTACCATCGTTGTAAAACACAACCTCCTATCGCACTTGCATAAGTATCCAATACTTAAATATATGAGAACTATGCCGTTGTGCCCTCAAACGTGCACAAGCGCAATACTAGTCTATTCCGCATTATCGATGTCCGATCTCGATAATACTCCGACTAGGGATTTTATGATTAAACCTTTATGGATGATACTGTCATATCATCTCAATCCGGTATTAATCATATGGACTTTCACCATTTATATATCAAAGTAAATAATATTACAAAACGGCAAAAGGCAATTTCATTATCACATAGTTAATTTTGTACAATAATACAATATCATTTACAAACAGTGACGCTATGGGACATAATGTCTAACAATCTCCCACTTGGCCTATAGCCAGTCACTCAAGCATCTAATACCCGAACTATGTATGTGTCGTTCAAAAACTTGCTGAAGAACAGCCTTCGTCAGCGGATCTGCAATGTTGTCATCTGATGTGACCTTCTCGACCTTTACAATCGCCACGATGTATAATCTCCCGAATCAGATGGTAACGTCGAAGAACATGCTTGGACCGTTGATGAGACGTTGGTTCCTTAGCCTGTGCTATAGCCCCGTTATTGTCACAATACAATGGAACGGGCTCAGCTGCTAACGAAACTACTCCTAATCCGATTAGGAACTTTCGGATCCAAACTGCCTCCTTTGCTGCTTCAGATGCAGCGATGTGTACTCCGCTTCTGTTGTTGAATCGGCAACAGTATCTTGCTTGGAAGATTTCCAGCTCACTGCTCCGTTATTCAAAAAAAAATGTACCCGGATTGCGACTTGTAGTCATCCTTGTCGGTTTGGAAACTTGCATCGGTATACCCAGATACCGCAAGTTCTCCTCCTCATAAATTAAGAAAGCATCCTTAGTTCGTTTAAGATACTTAAGGATATTCTTAACTGCTATCCAGTGACCTTCACCTGGATCGGCCTGATAGCGACTGCACATGCTCAAAGCATATGAGACATCAGGTCGTGTACATATCATGGCATATATGATCGATCCGACTGCCGAGGCGAACGGTATTCGACTCATGTTGTCTCTCTCTACTGAGTCTTAGGACACATGTCCTTAGACAGAGAGGTACCACGTACCATCGGAACCAATCCCCTCTTGGATTGTTCCATGTTGAATCGCTTCAACACTTTATCAATGTATGTGCTCTGGGAGAGTCCAAGCAGCTTTCTAGATCTATCCCGGTAGATCTTTATTCCAAGAATAAAGGCTGCTTCTCCCAGATCTTTCATGGAGAATTTTAATGAAAGCCAAGCTTTCACCGACGTTAGCATGGGAATGTCATTGCCTATAAGCATACGTCGTCGACATAAAGGACAATAAAAGTAAGTACTCTCCCACTAACCTTCTTGTATACACAAGGGTCATCTGCGTTTTGCACGAAATCATATTCTTTTATGATCTCATCAAAACGCTGATTCCATGACCGATGTGATGCTTGCTTCAATCCATAAATGGATCGATTTAACTTACAAACCTTGTTTGCAAGTCTTGGTACGATAAAACCGTTAGGCTGTTGCATATAAACATCCTCCAAAGGTTTCCGTTAAGGAAAGCGGTTTTAACGTCCATCTGCCATATCTCGTAATCGAAATATGCAGCTATTGCAAGCATTATCCGAATGGATTTAATCTGGCAACGGGTGAGAAGGTTTCGTATAATCAATACCATATTGTTGACGATACCCCTTCGCTACAAGCCTAGCTTTGTACGTTTGTACGTTGCCATCCATGTCGGTCTTCTTCTTGAAGATCCATCTGCATCCAATAGGCTTTACGCCTTCTGGTGCATCAACCAGTGTCCAAACTTGGTTGGCGTACATGGAATCCATCTCGGACTTCATGGCTTCTTGCCATAAAGCGGAATCGATATTCTGTATCGCTTCCTCATACGTAGCCGGCTCATTATCCTCAATAAGATTAATATCTACATAAGGTGAGATCAGGAACCCATACCTCTCAGGTACTGTTCTGACTCTCTCCGACCTACGCGGGTCCTGTGTATGTGAAGTTTGTGGTACAGACTCATCCCGGACGGTCTGTTCTTGTTCCGTCGTTGATTCATTGCCAGGAACAGTATCACTACGATCTTCATCGAGTTCTACTTTCCTCCCACTTACCACTGCATTTATAAAATCCTTCTCAAGAAAAAATGCTTGTAGAGCAACAAATACTTTGTTCTCTTGTGGGTGATAGAAGTAATATCCTTTGTTTTCCCTAGGATATCCTACGAAAAGGCATTTATCAGATTTGGGTTCAAGTTTGGTACCTTCCAAACGTATAACATATGCCCAGCATCCCCAAATCTTCAGGAAAGAGAAACCTGGTTTCCTTCCTGTCCATATCTCATATGGAGTCTGTTCAACAGACTTCGACGGTACCTTATTCAAAATTAGTATAGCACTGTTTAATGCGTATCCCCAGAAGGATATTGGTAGCTCAGTACGACTCATCATTGACCTTACCATGTCTAACAAGGTGCGGTTTCTCCGTTCGGACACACCGTTTAATTGCGGTGTTCCAGGAGGAGTCCACTGTGAAAGAATACCATATTCTTTCAAGTAATCTTGAAACTCATAACTTAAGTATTCGCCACCACGGTCTGACCGTAATGTCTTAATACTCTTCCCTGTTTGTTTCTCCACTTCGTGTCGAAACTCTTTGAATTTTTCAAAAGTTTCCGACTTGTGTCTCATAAGATACACATAACCGTAACGAGATGCATCATCTGTGAAGGTTACGAAGTAGTGAAATCCACCTCTAGCCTGGCGACATGGGCCCGCATACGTCAGTATGAACGAGAGCCAACAGTTCTGTGGCACGTTCACATTTACCGCTAAAAGGTGATTTAGGCATTTTGCCTAAAAGACAAGATTTGCAGACGTCATATGAATTGGGATCAAATTCGTCCAAGTACCCACTCTTCGAAAGTGTGGATATGCGAGTCTTGTTGATGTGTCCTAGACGACAATGCCACATATAAGCTTCATCTTTTAGATTACTTCTTTTGAGCCTTTTGTTTGTCATTTTAAGAGATTCATTTATATTCAAAAATATAAAGACCGTTATTTGCAACAGCTGTGCAAATTTCTGCATCATTTTTATATAAATAACACCCAGTGTTTCTAAATACAAAAGTGTAACCCTGCTGGGTTAACAAGGATACAGATATTATTCCTAGTTAAACTAGGTACAAAATAACAGTTCAAAAGTTTAAGTACATGCCCTGAGGGCAGTTCTAAACAAAAGTCCCTACGGCCAAAACAGCAACTGGTGTTCCGTTTCCGACCCGTAGATCCATCTCCCCCAATGCCAGCACCCTGCTATCCTGCAGATCCTGCACATCAGTACAAATATGAGCACCACAACCAGAATCAAAAATCCAATTTTTAAAACTAGAAGTATTCATATTTATCTCAATAACAAACATACCAGAGGCGATAGCCTTGCCAGCCTTGATATCCTCCCTCTGCCCTTTGCCCATTCGGCAGTCACGTTTCCAGTGACCCCTCTTGCCGCAGTTGAGGAAGATGTCGCGAGATTTTTCCTTGGCTTCCTAGAAGCCACTGTCAACTTGCCCTTGCCCTTGTTCTTGAACTTCTTTTCCTCGCACCTCCAATTGCCTTGGGCCCAGCCCTTGGCGCATGAGAGGTCGATGCATAATGCGCCTCGCGCTTGCTCCCCTTTAGGAGTTCCTTTTCGGACTCCTTCAGCACAGACAACAACTCTCCAAGAGTGTCGTCAGTGTCCATCAACTTATAGTTGATGATGATTTGTTTCCAAGTATCGGGTAGCGATTGTAATAGCATATCAATCGTCAGCTCTGCCTCCAAGACAATGCCCATCTTGGCTAACTCATCTATGTCAGCGATCATTTGAGTTCAGTGGGCCTCAACTGATGCGCCGTCTGTCATCCGGGAGCGGAAGAGTTTCCTTACTAGCTCGTACCTCTCCATCCGCTTGTTGGTGCGGTGGAGATCACGCAATCTTGCCATCATGTTATAGGGATCCAAGTCCCTGTTCTGGCGTCTGAAATGCTGGGTCATTGCAGCTAGCATAACTGACTGAGCTTGGTCACAATCGTCACTATGAGTCTTCCATAACTCTAGCTCCAGTGGCTCAGTGGGTTTAGGCGGGAGAGGTCTCTGAATAGTATACAGTACCCTCTCAGCCCCAAGCACTATCTTGAGGTTCATTTCCCAGTCGGCAAAGTTTGTCCCTTTGAAGACATTATCGCCCATGATTATGTCGCGGACATTACCCTTGCCTGTCATCTTGACAACTATAGTCCAACTATAAAGTCAACGATGTTATGGGTACAGTCAAACTGTTACAAGCAAAATAACAATATATTAGTCCAACTAATTATTAAAATATTGACGAAATAATTTTGAAAGACGCGTAAGGCTAAGTATCTGAACGAAATAGCAAATCAATAATAGCCTCCCACTATTTCTTCAAGTCTCTAACCCTCTGTAGAGAACTCGGGAAATCGAATTTCCTAATGGGCTAGGATCCCGTTAAATAACACACAACCTTGACTTGGTCAATAAAAGCTGTATGCTATTTAACTTAGGTAGATCTCTATGATCAATTGGATCTCATCCAATTCCTAGATCCGGTTAGGTGGACATCCAAGTCCGAAACATATGTATAATGTCAATGTATCCATTACATTTTCCTAACCCTATCCTCCGAATCATCTAGGCCTTGGCTTTGGCCAAAAACAAACCTAATGATTCCAGTTAAGCGGGACCCATTGACGAGGAAAGTTTCGTAATCAATGTCATTGGACAAAAAGTGATCTTGACTTTGGCCAATAAAAATCACGATTTGGACAAGACACCGATATGCAACAAAACTCTCATGATTCAAGTACATCCTTGATTGACAAAGGTCTTGACTTTGGTCAAAAAACAAACCAATGCCAACTTCGGATCTTGAACAAGAATCATTCAATGGAAGGATATTTGCTTAATATAAATTGAGGGATTTTTCGAGTAATTGGCAACCAATTTATTTATCTTTGTTAGGTCTCATCATCAACACCCTTAAGCATGCTTCTAAAACATCATAAAGCGCGTAAAGTAAATTAATAGTGATATGCGGATGGATATATAAACAACTTGTTCCTAGAACAAATCACTCCCTTTCCTCTCCCCACTAGCACTATTCTACTCTTACCCGATTACATAATACAATAAGAGAAATCTCATTTACATTGAGGGGAATTAGGTGAGAAGAGAATACAAAGAGATAAAGAGATAAGGCTGGACACGCAGGTCCAATTTATTAATTCCAAATTTACAATAATTTCTAAAATTACCATTTCCCTTCTAATATCCATCCGATATACACTATTCATTCATCACATACATATATTTTCAAACAAGACATGCTTTTTACAACCAATCTAATCCAATTAATTAGTCTATGTTTAAGTGATCATCCAATGTTCAAACAACGGTTTGATTTTGCGCGAGTCCAACTCGATTGAGAATAAGTACATAAGGTACGAATTCGCGAATTATATCGAACTACTTATTAAATCTAATTTAATTCGTATTCAATACTAATTCAATTATTTAATTCCAAATTAAATGTTTACACTTTTAATGTGCTTTAAAGACTTAGATTCTAAATCTAATCCTATTGGGTCTCAAAGCCCAACTAACATCCAATGTTAAATTTAATTCAAGTCAAATGGGCTTTCAATTGATTTATTAAGGCTTGGGCTTTGGTCAATGGGGTCAAACCCAATTACCAAGCCCAAATAAGGAATCACCCTTAAATGCCATAAAACCAATTTTAAGCCTATAAGGCCCAATTAAATTTTTAAAGCCCATTATATTATATTTGGACTTAATGGAGTGATTTAGGCCCAAATTGGATCCAATCCTTTGGCCCAAATCTACTTGGTCCACCTAAGCCCATTATGCCCAAATACAATATTAAAAGCCCAATTCACCAATTAAGCCCATTAATTAAATTTTAATATTCCAAACATTAAAGTCCAATTAATTAAAGTGTAAAACCAAGATTAATATATTAAACCAAATATTTCAAAAATACCCATTTAATTTATTAATCATCTATTGTTCAAAACATATGTCCAACATTAATTTGAACAAAAATCAAGTCCATTTTCATGTCCATTATCATTCGGCCAAGTGAGAATTTTTGTGTCGATTTGTTTTTCAATCCGATTGAATTACTAATCTACGTCCCGTATACGTTTTAAGTCATCCAATGATCTTGTACACAAAAATTCCAATACATCCAATGTTCATACCCATTCGGCCAAGGTTACATTTTTGGGGAAAAATCATCCAATGCATTTTTCTCAAAATTGATTCCATATAACATCATTCTATATACATGTAAGCATACTCATTAATCAAATTTCACAAAACATGCTTCAATCAATTTTACCCAAATTTTAACCTAAAGTATTTCTGTTAGACATTATGTCCCATAGCGTCACTGTTTTAAATGATATTGTTTATTGTACAAAATTAATTATGTGATAATGAAATTGCCTTTTGCCGTTTTGTAAATTTATTTACTTTGACTTATAAATGGCGAAAGTCCATATGATTAGTACCTGGGACTGAGAATGATAGAGGACAGTATCAGTCCCAAAGGTTTAATCATTAAATATCCCTAGTCGTAGTATTATCGAGACTGGACATCGAGAATGCGGAATCAGAATAGTATTGCGCTTGTGCACGTTGTGAGGGCACGACGGCATAGTTCTCATATATTTAAGTATTGGATACTTATGCAAGTGCGATAGAGGTTGTGTTTTACCGATGGTACGGAAAACAGCTTCGCTCTGGAAGACCCCGCGGAATCCCATTGGTAGTATGTCTGCGTGTCTATGGGAGGCCGCATCAGGTAGGTGTTATGGTCTTAACCTGAGACTTACATCGCTAGTACTTGCGACAATCGGTATAAACTTTAGTTTGGTGGTTGGGGACCTTAACCGGTTCTGTGTACACCTCTTCGGGGTTATCGAGAATCGTAGTGTACTGGATGTAATGTCAAGATGGAAGTATCGCTTCAGACATATGGAGGTGATGATCACGCAGGACACAGAACTAGTACTTCTATAAAAGGTTGCAACCGTCGGGACAATATGACAAGGTCAGGATTGTCCGATTTAAAGAGACTAGTTGCTTGATGTCCGATAATGTTTCGTACGGGGCAGACACATCTCCAGCCCCAGGCCTAGCATGTGACCATCCGATACTGGATCGATGTACGCAATACTACGGTATACTACGCCTGATACAGATCTTATATCCTATAAGAATATTTCTGGAGAATTGGGTAGGCATGGCGCTTTGCTAGAAGCCAACCTTGTCTTGTTAAATCGGTTAAGACGTAGTACAAGGTACGTACGTGTTTCGGATTATCCGACGACCGTATTTACTGCCAAAATATCCGGAGATCTCTTGGGTCGCTTCCTGAAGATTCACCTATGATATTTGATTCGGACTTAATTAATTGGATTAATTGCGAGAGAAACTTTATCTTGGATAAAGTGCCTTATTTAGAGAGAGAACGATTAATTGGAATTAATCGATTAAAATTATTATATTCGATATAATAATCGAAATTCGATTCGACGCGAAATTAAAATTAGATTTTTAATTCGGGCATACGAGTTAATTAAGAATTAATTCGTAAGCGACGTAAATAATAATTTCGCTAGGAGCGATTATTTATTTAAATCCGATTTAATTAACGTCGCGACGCTAGATCGGTATTTGGAAATATCGAACCCGAACGCGTGAGTGGACGTGGGCCCACTTTCATGGGAAACGTGTGGGGCCCACATGACACTTGTCATTATATGCATTATTTTATTGATAAGGCATTGCATGTTAATAGTGTACAAAAACACTCTAAGGCATTGCATGGTGATAGTGTGCATTTCACTCAAAGGCTTTGCATGGAGTTTGAGTGTTTGACACTCTAAGCCTTGCATGGTTATGTCATAGATTTATTATTAATTAATAAATTATAAACATAAATATAAATTGATTTTTGGTAATACAAAGATTAATTAATCAAGTTTTTCTTTACACAAAATTCTCTCTTCTCTCTCAAATTGCCGAGAACTCCATTGACAAGGGCAAGGAAGATTTGATCTTCCATTTCTCCATGTTTGCTAGCACAAGCAAGGATCAAAAGAGGTGATAGGGAAACCATTAAAGAGCTTGGAATACAAAAGCTTGGAGCTTCAAGTCTTCTTCCTCCTCTTGGCCGAATCCCCACCACTTGGAGCTTCACCATTTGATCATCTACTTCATCACAAGGCATTGTAAGTATGATTCCGCCATACTTCATGTTTATATAATTCTTTATAGTATTCACATGCTTAATCTTTGTTTGGGACATATTATAGAAACCAACAATTTCATGCTTAACCATGGCTCCATGATACCATTGTTTGTTTTATTATATGTCCCAAGGAAAGATTAAGCATATGAAATACAACAATGAATATATATTAAAAGATGAAGTATGGCGGAATCATACTTACAAAGCTTTTGTGATGAGAAGTGATGAAGAAAATCTTTGAATCTCCAAGCTTCAAATTTCGGCCAAGGGAGGAAGAAGAGTTGAAGCTCCAAGCTTTGTGTATTCCAAGCTCTTTGATGGTTTCCCTATCACCTCCTTTGATCCTTCAATGTGCTAGCAAATGGAGAGAAAAGAAAATCAAATCTTCTTTGCCCTAATGGAAGTCACGGCATTGTGAGAGAGAGAGGAGAGTTCTCTTGATCTTTGTTACAAAAATCAATTTATATTTATGCCATAATATTTATTAAATTAATAATAAACTTATGACACAAATCATTGCAATGGCTTAGAGTGTCAAACACTCAAACTCCATGCAAAACCATTGAGTGTATTGTACACTATCACCATGCAATGTATTAACAATTAAATAATGCATATAATGACATGTGTCATGTGGGCCCCACACGTTTCCAAATGAAAGTGGGCCCACGTGCACTCACGCGTTCGGGTTCGATATTTCCGAAATACCGAACTTACGTCGCGACGTTAATTAAATCGAATTTAAATAAATAATTGCGCCTAGCGAAATTATTATTTACGTCGCTAACGAATTAATTCTAAATTAACTCGTTTGCCCGAATTAAAATCTAATTTTAATTTCGCGTCGAAATCGAATTTCCATTATTATATCGAATATAATAATTTTATCGATTAATTCTAAATTAATCGTTCTCTCTCTAAATAAGGCACTTTATCCAAGATAAAGTTTCTCCGCAATTAATCCAAGATTAATTAAGTCCGAATCAAATATCATAGGTGAATCTTCAGGAAGCGACCCAAGAGATCTCCAGATATGTTGGCAGTAAATACGGTCGTCGGATAATCCGAACACGTACGTACCTCGTACTACGTTCTTACCGATTCACAAGACAAGGTTGGCTTCTAGCAAAGCGCCATGCCTACCCAATTCTCCAGAAATATTCTTACTGGAATATTAGATCTATATCAAGCGTAGTATACCGTAGTATTGCGTACATCGATCCAGTATCGGACGATCAATGTTAGGCCTGGGGCTGGAAATGTGTCTGCCCCGTACGAAACATATATCGGACATCAAGCAACTAGTCTCTTTAAATCGGACAATCCTGACCTGGTCATATTGTCCCGACGGTTGCAACCTTTTATAGAGTACTAGTTCTGTGTCCTGCGTGATCATCACCTCCATATGTCTGAAGTGATACTTCCATCTCGACATCACATCCAGTACACTACGATTCTCGATAAACCCAGAAGAGGTGTACACAGAACCGGTTAAGGTCCCCAACCACCAAAACCAAAGTTTACCGATTGTCGCAAGTACTAGCGATGTAAGTCTCAGGTTAAGACCATATACACCTACCCTGATGCGGCCTCCCATAGACACGCATGGCCGAATGTCCTTCACAGTGCACTGCAGTTTTTTGCTTTTTGTAACATGAAATGATATGTTTTAAATGCATGTTTAAATGTTGATTGTTGGTTTGATTGGATTAGAATCAAAGTCAATAATGTTATGTTAAATCAAAGAGCATGTTGAGCATGAAATGATGTGTTTTGGATTCAATTTGTGTTGAGCATGAAATGATGTGTTTTGGCTTCAATTTGTGTTGAGCATAAATTGATGGATTAAGCATGATTAATTAAGTTAATTGGTATTTGGAAATATTGAGTTTAATTAATTAATCATGGCTAATACACTTTAATTAAAAAAATTGTGATATTTGGAATATTATAATTATGTTAATAAGCCTTTAATTAAGAATTGTGCTAAAAGTGTGTATTTGGGCTTAATGGGCTTGGTTTGACTAATTTTGGTTTTGGAATTTTGGATTGGATCCAATTAGGCCCAAAACCAATTCCATAAAGTCCAAATACATCACTTGGCCCCTTAAAGAATTTAATTGGGCCTAATGTGCCTAAATTGATTTGTTGGCAATATGGTGATTCCTATTGGGCCTTGGCATTTTGGGTTGATCCATTATGGCCAAAGCCCATGCCTTGAGAATCAATTAAAAGCCCATTGGACTTTAATTGAAATGACATTGGATGTTATTGGGCCTTTGAGACCCATTAAGATTGGATTTGGAATCCAAGTCTTTAAGGCTTATAAGTAAGTGTAAATATTTAATTTGGAATTAAATTTGGAATTAGTATTGTATACAAATAAATTGGATTTAAAGTTGTAGTTCAATATAATTCAAGAATACTTACTTTGAGTATTTATTCTTAAACGAGTTTGACTCACGCAAATCAAATCATTGTTTGAACATTGGATGGTCATTAATTCAAAGATTAATTAATTGGATTAGATTGATTGAATAACATGATTTGTATGATTACATGAATGTGTTGTATCAATAATGTATATCGGATGGATATTATAAGGGCGAGGGAAATTTTGGAAATTGTAATAAATTTAGAATTTATTTAAATTGGACCTACGTGTCAAGCCTTTTATCTCCTTTCTCATTGTATTTCTCTTCTCACCTATTCCCCTCAATGTAAATGAGGTTGTATTAAGTAATTGGGTAGAAGTTAGAATAGTTCTAGCCGGGGAGAGGAAAGGGAGTGATTTGTTCTAGGAACAATTTGTGACATATCCATCCGCATATCATTATTAATTTATTTATACGCGCTTTATTATGTGTTTAGAATGCATGTTTAAGGGTGTATGATGATGAGACCTTAACAAAGATAATAAATTGGTTGCCAATTTGCACGCGAAAAACCCTCAAAACATATTAAGCGTTTTTCCTTCCGTTGAGAGATTCTTTTAGTTACTTGCCACACGCGCTCAATCAAATATCATTCGTCAAATAAATTATATATTAGTTGGACTAATATTTATTGTTGTTTTAATTTAACAGTTGGACTGTATTCAAACTACTTCATTTATAATTGATTATATAATTAGATTATAGTAATCAATATATTTGGATTTTACCGATCATTTATAATGATTATATAATTGGATAATAGTAATCAATATATATTTGGATTTTACCTGAAATCGTTGATTAAATAGTTGGACTATTAGAATTAAGATTAAATTGAAAGATTAATGTTTAAAACATTATCCTAGGGAAAATGTGTTTAAACAACTTTAATTTTCAAATTGGGAATAAAATTTCAGGATGGTCCTGGAAACTAATAAGTTACTTTATTTGATAAAATAAAAAATTAGGCCTAAGCCCAGAGTTTAGCAAATAGTAGAGCATGATCTTTGGAAGATTCATGTGATGATAACTTTAATGCTTAATCCAGTATGCTTGCCATAATGACTCCTTAATTTCTTAATCAGAAGTAAGGATTAGATCCTTAAAGTATGATAATGAAATTGAAGGATCTTCATAGATCTATTCTTAGATCTTAGAAGTATTGAATTGCAATAAACAACTCTTGGAGAGTTAATGACTATTCTCAAGGAGACCAAAGTCAAAGTTTGCAATAAGGCAGGAAGCGTAAGGCGCACCCTACTTCGATATTCTAGAAGGCCAAGGCTTGGCCAAAGACTTCTGGAATATGAAAAGGGCAAAGGAAAAATCATTATAATCTTCTAGGAAGATAAATGACATATCCCAAGATGTCTTCCTAACTTGTGGCAAACAGCGTCATTGAAGCATGACTGCCGTATGGACAAAGCAGACATGAAGGAATAGAAGACATGACAAGGTTCTGACTTCAAATATGTTTGTCATAAATATGTTCACTACTAGTATTAAAATTGGATTTTAGATACTTAGTGTGATACATAAATATGCATTGATGTACAGAATCTGCTGTGAGCAGGATAATGACTTCAGATGAGATTAATCTGCGAATTGGAAACGGGACGACAGTCACTGTTTCAACCGTAGATACCTAAGTTTAGGAACTACCCTTTGGCTGTGTACTTAAATTAGGAAACTGTTATAATGTAACTAGTTTGACTAGAAACATTATCTATATATCGAGTATAACTCGTTGCGAGTGGGCCTTTATATTCTAGAACACTAAAGTGTTTTATTATATAAAGATGATGTTGAGATAAACACATTAGATGTGAATAACAGTATATATATTTGAATATAAATAAATCTCAAACATATAACATGACAAACAAGTAGCTCAAACTGATTTGATCAGATGAGACTTATTTGTGGCAGTGTTGTCTGGGACACAATTAAACAAGACTCGTATATCCAAACTTTTGAAGAGTGTATACTAGGACAGATTTGATTCCATTCAAATGAAGTCTACGAATCTAGTTTATTGGGCAAAGTGCCTAAAACACCTTTACTTGGTAAAAGTATAAGTGCCACCGATCTATTAGTCCTTGTTCATAGTGACGTAAGTGGGCCCATGTCTAGCTAGGCTAGAGGTGGATATGAATATTTCGTGACCTTTACGGATGTGGCATCGCGTTATGGTTGTGTTTCTTTTGAAGAACACAAATCGGAAACTTTTGGAGTTTCGACACGAAATAGACGAACAGATCGGATAAAGTATTAAAACATCACGGTTTCACCATGATGAAAATACTTAAGCAATAAGTTTCTCAAATACTTGAAAGAGTATAGTATTCTTTCAATAAGGTTCCTCCCAGAACACGTCAATTGACGGTGTGTCCAAACGGAGAAACCAAATTTTGTTGGACATGATAAGGTTAATCATGAGTCGCTCTGAGCTACCATTTTCCTTCAAAGGATAAGCATTTAACAGCGCAATACTTATTTTGAATAAGGTTCCATGAAAATCTGTTTGACAGATTCATATTAGATATAAATAGGAAAGAAACTAGGTTTTCTCACTCATGAAGATTTGGGATGCTGGGCATATGTTTGGAAGATACCAAACTAGAACCCAAATTGGATAAGTGCCAATTGTAGGTTATCCTAGGGAAACCAAAGTACATTACTTATACAACTCTCTTGAGAAAAATGTAATTGTTGCTCACCATGCGGTTTTCCTAAGAGGAATACCGATATGCAGTGGTAAGTGGGAGGATAGTAAAACTCGATGAAAAATCGGAGTTATACTATTCAAGGCACCAAGTCCTTAATGGAACACAAACAGTTCATCAAGGATGAAACTGTACCAGTAATCTTCGAATACACAAGAACCGCGTAAGTCGGAGAGAGTCAAAAAACAACCTGGGTATGGGTTTCTGATCTCACCTCATAAAGATGTCAATCTTATTGGGGAATACGAACTGACTACGTATGAGGAAGTGATACAAGGTATCAACTCCCTATCATGGCAAAGTGCCATGAGTCCGAAATGGATTCCATGTATATCAACTATGTTTGGACACTAGTTTTTGTACCGCAAGGCATTGTGCCTATTGGTACTATATAAGTCTTCAAGGAAGACATACGTGGATGGCAGCATACCAATGTATTGAGCTAGGCTTTTAGCGGAATGGTATCGTTATCAACATTGTGTTGATTACAACGAAATATTTTACATGTTGCCACGTTAAATCCATTTGGATAATGCTTGCTGATGCTGCATGTTTCATTTATGAAATATGGCAGCTGAATCGAAAAATCGTTTTCCTGAAAAGGAAACCTTTTGGAGGATGTTTACAATATCCTGGCGGTTTTGTCGTACCAAAACTAGCAAACAAGGTTTGCAGGTTATTCAATCCATAGAGGGATTAAAGTAAGCATTACGTTCTTGGAACTAACGTTTTGATGTAATCATAATGGTGTATGACTTAATTCAAAATAAAATGATTCTTGTGTATATAAGGAGGTTAGTGGGAGCGCACTGACAATGATGTCCTAATTAATGATGATATGTCATTTCTTGGAAATGATATTCCCATATTACGATCGGTGAAAGCTTGGCTTTCATTAAAATTCTCCATAGAATTCTTGGAAGTAACAACCTTTATTCTAGGAATAAAGATCTACTGAGTTAGATCTAGAGGTTATTGACACTCTGCGAGAACTCGTACATTGAAAAATGTACGCAACCTGGTGTCACATATGCTTTGAGCATATGGATTCACAAACAGGTCAATCCAAGTGATAGTCACTGGATTGATATTAAGAACATCCGTTAGTATCTTAGAAAACTAAGGATGATGTCTTAATCTATGGAGAATGAGAACTTGAAGTGACTGGGATTACAGCGGCAAGTTTCCTAACCGATAAAAATGACTTTAAGTCGCTAAACGATACTATACAGTTTGAATAACGGTACAGTAAGCTGGAAATCTTCCAAGCAAGATGCTGTTACCGAATAAAAAACAAATGCGGGTTATTGCTGCTGCTGAGGCAGCAATAGAAGCCATTTGGGTCGACGATAAATCTAATTAGATTAGATATAGTTCTGTTAGCAGCTGAGCTAGGCGTCAACACAAGCTAAAGAATTAAAGGTCTCATCAACGATCCAGATATATACTTCGACTATTCATCTGATTCGTTCGGATCATACATCCTGGCGATGTGATGATCGAATAAATTGCATCAGACGATAATCATACAAATCCGCTGACAAAAATCTTTCCTCAGCAGTTTGAGCGAACCGTACATAGTTCGGGTGTAAGACACTCGAGTGACTGGCTATAGGCCAAGTGGGAGATTGTTGGACACTTATGACCCATAGCGTCACTATTTGTACAGATCATGGTGTTGTTGTACAAATTAACTATGTGACAAGGAGATTGCACTCTTATCATTTGTGATTAGATCACCTAGATGTATAAATGATAGGAGGTCCCTATGATTAGTTCCTGGATTGAGATGATATGAGAAAGTATCAGTCCTCGAAGGATTAATCATTAAATATCCATAGTCGTAGTAATATCGAGATTGGACATCGATAATGCGAAATAGACTAGTATTATACTTGTGCGCGTTATGTGAGATCATAACGGCATAGTTCTCATATATTTGGGTATAGGATACTCATGCAAGTGTGATAGGAGGTTGTGTTTTACCGATGGTACGGAAAACAGCTTCGCTCTGGATAGACCCCTCGGAATTCCATTGGTAGTATGACTATGTATCTATGGAAGTCCGAAATCAGGGTAGGTGTATTTGGTCTTAACCTGAGACTTGCATTGCTAATACTTGCGACAATCGGTATGCTTTAGTTTTGGTCGTTCAGGGCTTTAACAGGTTCTATGTACGCCTCTGTTGGGTATATTGAGAATCGTAGTGTGGTGGGTGTGATGTCAAGACGGAAGTATCACTCCAGTCATAGTGGAGATGATGTCACGTAGGATACGGTACTAGTACTCTTAAGTACTGCAGTCATCGGGATATTATGACTAGGTCATGTATATCCGATTATAGAGACTAGTTACCAGACATCTGACATGTGCTTCGTACGGGCAGACATGATTCCAGCCCCAAGCCTAGCACGTGACAATAGATACTGGATCGCAATACACAATACTACGTATACTACGCCTGACATAGATTATATATTCCAGTAAGAATATTTCTGGAGAATTGGGTAGGCACGGTGCTTTGCTAGAAGCCAACCATGTCTTGTAAATCGGTAAGCACGTGGTACGAGGTACGCACGTATTCGGATAATCCGATGACCGTATTTACTGCCAACATATCCAGGGATCTCTTGCCTAAACAAAACAAATTAAATATATCATATTCCTAATCTAGCCAACAAAAAAAAGAGCCCTAGCATTCACGCCGACCACAAGTAAGAAGCAACAAAGAAAATTCTCTTCTCCCCTCTTCACATTGCCGAGAACATCACCCCAAATTCCCCTCCCATTGACGCAAAACCACCATTGACGGAATGATGTGTGTTGTGGCCCTTGAATAAAATGGAAAATGTGTCGCCTCTTGTGGTATATAGGATGGAAACCCAGACGTAAACTCCGTAGCCGAATCCGAATGGATGGTAGTGCGGTCTGTATTTGGGATACAACTCCACGTACCACTTGAGCAAACGACATATATTTCGATTTATTTTGTCTTGTTTGTTTATTATCCGTTATTTAATTTCTGCATGTTATTTGTTTGTGTAATGATGAGATAAAGCGCAATGGCTTAGTAAGTTGGATTAAAGGTCCTCCATTTCGAGGGGTTAAAATCCCTTACCACGATGCTTTGCTGCGCCGGATGATGTATATTCGGTTGAACGTAAGATGTGTTCAATCGGGTATACAAAGTCTGATATTGTTGTCTTTATTTTTATATGCATTATGTTATTAGCGCATGGGCTTAGTAAGTTGGATTAAAGGTCCTCTATGTCGAGGGGTTAAAATCCTTTACCACGATGCTTTACCGCGCCGGATGATGTATATTCGGTTGAATGTAAGATGTGTTCAATCGGGTATACGAAGTCCGATATTGTTGTCTTTATTTTTATATGCATTATATTATTAGCGCATGGGCTTAGTAAGTTGGATTAAAGGTCCTCCTTGTCGATGGGTTAAAATCCTTTACCATGATGCTTTGCCGCGCCAGATGATGTATATTCGGTTGAATGTAAGATGTGTTCAATCGGATATATGAAGTTTGATATTGTTCTCTTTACTTTTATATGCATTATGATGTGATGCACATGGGCTTAGTAAGTTGGATTAAAGGTCCTCTATTTGGAGGGATAAAAAGCCTACGGTCTACCTTTACCACGATACTTTGCCACGCCTTTTATTTCTTTATTTGCTTTTCTTTGTATGTCATCTTCTTGCATAATCATGCATCATGTTGCATCGCGCATGGGCAAATCAAGTTGGATTAAAGGTCCTCTACTTTGAGGGATAGAAAGCCTACGGGCTACCTTTGCCCTGACATTTTGCCGCGCCGGACAAAGTGCATTCGATTGAATGTGAGAGACGTTCAATCGGACACTTGAAGTCTTATATAGATGTGGGCATATGTCGTATCTCTTTTCTTTCACTTCCATTATTTATCTTTCAAATCGCATCATGGTACGTTTATTTTGATGTAAAATTGCCTCTTTGGTTATTTCTTTGCATTACATACCTAATTGTTTCTCTTTATTACGTATGATTGTGCAACTGCCATTTGTTTGCATTTCCGTGTCCATGAATGTAATGTGCTTATGATATTGTATGCTTGCCGTATTTCAATTTATCTTAATGTATGCAAATTCAAAAGTAGAATACTCTTGGAAATATGTTGTGTAGATTCGATTAAATTAATGCACAAATCCATTCATTACAAGTGGCATAAGTAAGGGACCATTCCGAACCCAACGGTTTGAGGTCTTCCCTTGCGAGGGGTGAGTGCGGCCTTAAATCATTTTCCCGGTTCACACCGGGTGGCGACTCCATGTTATTTCTCTGGTTTAGTCCCCCGCGGGCTACTCCGTACTCCCGACCGGGCCGCTAGCCCGGAACAACATGCATCGCCCAAGTTCTGTGTCCTACACCAGGTTAGTAAACCAATATATTGCACAAACATGAGATAACCACTTCATCTTTAAAAGATATTAGAAGGATTCACAACCCTAGATAGTTTAATAATATTGATTTTACCTTTAATTCACTTTCACACTATTTTATTTACTTGTTTTAGATTAAAGTCACCATCCAATCAAACAACCAATCTATTAGATACTTGTAAACATTTGGCTTCATAAATTAATAGCTTAGGTATTAAGTACTCGTGGGATCGATACATTTTATACTACTTGAACGATACGTGTGCTTGCATTATACTTGTGTGAACACGCCGATCAACTTTTTGGCGCCGTTGGCGGTGACCTATTTATCTTTTACTATTAATTTTGGGGTTAGATACCTTTACTTGTGTCTAATATATTTTTATTTATTATTTCTGTTTTCTTGTGTTTCAGGTTCTCAAACACTACATGAGATGAACCATAAGCTTTAAAATCCGTCCCCTTGACCCAGAAATCGAAAGAACTATTAGACAGTTGAGAATGTGTAGGACACAGAAATCGGCGACGTTATTCCTAGCTCGCGGCCTAGTCGGGAGTACGGAGTAGCCCGCGGGGGACTAAACCAGAGAAATAAAATGGAGTCACCACCCAGTGTGAACTGGGAAAATGATTTAAGGCCGCACTCACCCCTCGTAAGGGAAGACGTCAAACCATTGGGTTCGGAATGGTCCCTTACTTATGCCACTTGTAATGAATGGATTTGTGCAATAATCTAACCAAGTCTACACAACAATAACCTTCATCTAAGTTCGCATACAACCTATATCTAAGTTTGCATATAACCTATATCTAAGTTTGCATGCATAAAAGTAAGTCGAAGTAACGACAAGCACACAATCTCATGGACACATTAAATTGATAAACATGGCAATATAAATAAATAATAATCTAAACATAAACATTGAAGATATATAATTAAGCTCCTAGTGTGAAAGAAATAACTAAATCATGCATAAAAATAACATATTATTTCTAATAAACAATGAATAAACACAAGATTGGATGAAACGAAATATGTGTGTTTCTCAAGCGGTACGTGGAATTGTATCCCAAGTACAGACAGCACTACCGTCCATTCGGATTCAGCTATGGAATTTACGTCTGGGTTTCCATCCGATATACCACGAGAGATAGCACAAAATCATTCATCCCATGGCCACAACATACATAAACCAACAATACGCATGCGAAGAAATACTAATAAATAATTAAAAGATGAACGAGAATAAATAAAAGGGTGCCCTCAGGTCTTACCTTTAAAGTCGCCTCTTGGAAGTACGTTACACGGCCGTCGGAAGGGTTGATGCTCCGCCACTCCTCCGGTTCACTGGTTCAATGTCTTCTTTCATCGCCTCGCTATTTTGGGCTGCTATTTTCTCTGTTTTGGGCTGCTGTTTTTGTTGTTTTTAGGGTGCAGTTTGCGGCGATTCGGGGGCTGTTTAAGGGGTGCAGTTTGCGATTATTTATGGCTGTTTTAGGTGTAATTTTTTGGTGATCCAAGGGTGTTTTTGGAGGGTTTTGTTTCGGCTAATTTGAGGGTTATTGTGGCTTCTGTTTGGTTTGGCAGTGTGCGTGAGTGGCTAGGTGAGGGTTTTAACTTGGAAGGGGGCTGCTGGATGAGTGGGTTTATTATTTGTTGAGCTGAGAGCTGTGCGTGGCTAGGTGAGGGTTTTAACGTGAGGGCTAGGTGTCAGTTAGTTTTGTCTTTGGTGAAGGGCTTAGTTTGTGTCTTTGTTTACGAGTGACTTTGTGTGCGTGTCTTCTGGTGTGTGTCGTGTTTGTGAGTAGCTTTGTGTCTAGGTTTTATGAGTGGATAGAGGAGAGTGGGACATGTGTGTGCGTTTTGTGCCTAGGGTTTATGAGTGGAGAGAGGAGAGTGGGACGTGCTGTTTGTAGCTTAGTGGCTTGTGCTTATTTGTGGAGTGGTGGGGCTGGTTCATGGCTTGGATTTTAGGTTTTGTTTGTGGGTTATTCACGTGAATGAGAACTGTTCGTGGGTTATTGGTATGCTTTGTTTGTGATGGTGCTGAGCGTGAGTCTGAGGGTTTGCTTTTAGTTTAAGGTTTTGGCTCGTGAATGGCAGTGAGTGTTCTAGTGAGTGGCGTGTGAGACTACGGTTTGTTTTATGTTTTGTGATGTGGAGAGAGACGGAGAGAGAAGGGAGAGCTGGGGTTTTCAAGTCTGTATGCGTGAGGAAGAGAGAGGATGATGGATGAGAGGTTAGGCGTGAAGATTGAATGTGTCTAGGGATTTTACCGTGAATGAGCTCTAGGGTCTCAGGGTTTGGTTTTGGGTGTCTTTTTATAGGAGAGGGTTAGGGTTGTCCTTGTACGGGAAGGAAAGAAATATTGTGTAATTATGGGGATATCTAATTTATGTGTAATAAGGAAAGAATCTCTTCAATTTAGGAAGGTAATTTGATTTTATTTTCTTGTATTTTATTTAGTTTAGGAATGTGATTTAATTTAATTAGGAAGGTGATTGATGAGATTTGATTTGAATCTTTTAATTCGGGAAGGTGATTTATTTGGATTTCAACATGTGTTTAATGTGTGGATTTGTTATTTTGGAGGGATTTAGTGGCTTGGGCGTGTGATTGGAGGGCTTGTGGGCGTGTGTTTGGTTCGTTTTGGTGGGCTTGGTGTGTGGGCTTGGTGGTGTATGGGCTTAGTGTGTGGCTTGGTGTGGATTGTGAGGTTTTGGACCAATGATGAATTTTAAAACAGCGATCCAACGAGCAAACCCGAAGCTAAGAAAACGAATTAAGTCCAACAAGGTATCAATTTCTGAATTTTCCCTTCCAACGTCCGTTTCTCGCGACTTCCGCAACTTAAAGGGTAGTGCCTCCATGTGAGACTCATCATCGGGACTTATATGCAAAAATACAGTGCCTACAGTCGCCCCCACTTTGATGGGACTTGTGCAGTGTGACAATGACAATCCTATCAAAGTTATGCATGTATTTTTTACTTACTTGGCTCGCCAGCTGCTGCCTGACTTACCTATTGCTTCGAACTGTGTTGATATGGTGGCGAGGTGCTTCGACCTCAAGGTTCATCCCTGCAAGATGCTACGATCTCTAGGAATCACTACCGAACTGAACAGATATGATGGCGAGGTGCTTCGACCCCTGGACTTTATTCCCGAACCATCTGTGGGCTTTGTTCCCGAGTTGTGTGGATAGCGGGTTTTGTTCCCGAACTGTGCTGAAAGTGATGGCGAGGTGCTTTTGACCTCTGGGCTTTGTTCCCGAACCACCTGTGGGCTTTGTTCCTGAAATTAAGCAGACTGTGGGCTTTGTTCCCGAGCTGTGTAGAGAGTGGGCTTTGTTCCCTGGGCTTTGTTCTCGAATTGTGCTGAATGTGATGGCGAGGTGCTTTTTGACCTCTGGGCTTTGTTCCCGAACCACCTCTGGGCTTTGTTCCCGAGTTGTGTAGAGAGTGCGCTTTATTCCCGAGCTGTACTGAATGTGGGCTTTGTTCTCGAATTGTGTTGATTGTGGGCTTTGTTCCCGAGCTGTACTGAATATGGGCTTTGTTCCCTAGGCTTTGTTACCGAACTGTGTTGACTGTGGGCTTTGTTCCCGAGCTGTACTGAATGTGGGCTTTATTCCCGAACTGTACTGAATGTGGGCTTTGTTCCCAGGGCTTTATTCCCGAACTATGTTGATTGTGGGCTTTGTTCCCGAGCTGTACTGAATGTGGGCTTTGTTCCCTGGGCTTTGTTCTCGAACTGTGTTGATTGTGGGCTTTGTTCCCGAGCTGCACTGAATGTGGGCTTTGTTCCCGAACTGTGTTGACTGTGGGCTTTGTTCCCGAGCCGAATTGATTGTGGGCTTTATTCCCTGGGCTTTATTTCAGAACTCTGTAGAGAGTGGGCTTTGTTCCCAAATTTTGTTGACTGTGGGCTTTGTTCCCGAGTTGTACTGGATGTGGGCTTTATTCCCTGGGCTTTGTTCCCAAACTTATGTTGACTGTGGGCTTTATTCCTGAACTAAATTAATTGTGGGCTTTATTCCCTGGGCTTTGTTCTCGAACTGTGCTGACTGTGGGCTTTGTTCCCGAGATGTACTGAATGTGGGCTTTATTCCCTGGGCTTTGTTCCCAAACCTATGTTGACTATGGGCTTTATTCCCGAACTGAATTAATTGTGGGCTTTATTCCCTGGGCTTTGTTCCCGAACTATGCTGACTGTGGGCTTTATTCCCGAGCTGTACTGAATGTGGGCTTTATTCCCTGGGCTTTGTTCCCAAACTTATGTTGACTGTGGGCTTTATTCCCGAACTGAATTAATTGTGGGCTTTATTCCCTGGGCTTTGTTCCCGAACTATGCTGACTGTGGGATTTGTTCCCCGAGCTATACTGAATGTGTGCTTTATTCCCTATACTTTGTTCCCAAACTTATGTTGACTGTGGGCTTTATTCCCAAACTGAATTAATTGTGGGCTTTATTCCTGGGCTTTGTTCCCGAACTATGCTGACTGTGGGCTTTATTCCCCGGGCTTTGTTCCCGAACTATGTTAAGATAGGGCTTTATTCCCCTGGGCTTTGTTCCCAAACTGTGTTAAGATATGGCTTTATTCCCCTGGGCTTTGTTCTCGAACTGTTTTAAGATAGGCCTTTATTCCCATGGGCTTTGTTCCCGAACTGTGTTAAGATAATGCTTTATTCCCGAACTGTGCTTATATTTGCCGCTTTTTCCTTTTCTTAAAAACCTGCGAACAAAAACAAGACAAAAATTACGTGCATGTGACGTGTATGCATGAATGTGTTTTCCTATTCCGCTGGGTTAGGTCTTCCTTGTGCTCTCTGGCGCCCTTCGCCTATAACTGTCTTTGGTCGCCCCCTGGGTCTGCTGAATTGCTCAGTTCTTTTTGGTCTCATTTGCTCAAGTTCTCGTTATGTCCCTTATTTACGGGGTGGTAGACAGGTCGTCCCCAGTCTTGGTTTAGCTTTCTGCTCTCCGCTGCTTGCATTAGGTCAAGATGGACCACATGATATGGCATTCTACATCATCATATTATATCACATGCTACGAAATAGTCCCAATAGTTGCACATATTATTGTCCTCAAATAATGCTCAGTAATGAAACTAGAGAACCTTCAAAACACTCGATGCAACTCAAATCCAAGTCTTTGAATAAATGATCTAAGCCAGACTCAAAGTGTGTGTGTGCCCAGGTTCTTTTACAGCTTGATCCTTAGGTAAGCCAACTCAATGATTTTGTCAAAAAAATGGGATCGATGGGTCAAACCAACCTAGATGTCTCAATTATGCCTGCAGTTGCTTTTCTGTGCTCAATGTGGTATGGTTTTCTTTCTCTTTTTTCTCTTTTATTTTTCTTTTCGTTTTGAACTTCTTTTTTCTCTTTTCTTTTTTTTTTCTCTTTTTTTTTTCTTAACATATCTACCCTTTAAGGTAGCATTTCTCCTCATGGTGGTCCTAATACTTGGCCATGGGTAGCTTCACGCTTATCGGTTATAGGTGGTTTAATTCTTTTCTTTAGAGACTTTTCTTTCATTTTCAACCATACCACACATCATAACATAAGCAAATCAAGATAGACATCTAAGCAAACGGTCATTCACCGACCTGCAATTTCTTCAACTACTCAGGTTTTCACCGCTAAGAACCATAATCAAGTGCTTACGAGTCTAACATAGATGAATTACTCAAATCATCAGAAAAAAGTGTATCAAGAACATATCGTTTCTAAGGTTTCACCCCGAATCAATCAATTTCATCATTGAACTTATGCATAACTATTAAGGACTAAGAACAAAAATTTTTTTTCTTTTTTTTTCAGGCCCCCCCAATGTTCTTTCTTTTATTGCCGTAAATTTTTATGTTCCTCGATTTCCTTTTCCCCGATATCCATGTTTGTTAAACTCTTCTTGACAAATATTTCTTTCTTCTCTAACCCAACGGATATCTATGATGGCTTTTAAGACACAGGGTTAACATGATGCGTGTATGCATGAGATGCATGAAATGCGTGCGATGCATGATATATAATATGGATGTGGTTATCAAAAGCATAAATGGGTGGCTTCTATAGGTCATACAACTATGGTTTACATGCGGGTTTATAGGAGTGTAGACAAAGGCTCCCGTCGGCGAAGGATTGCCCACAACTAGGTCTCCCCACTCAAGGGTTCGGACGACCAAGTGAGCGCACCCTTTTTATACGCTAAGGTACGTGCCAACGAGTTATGGTGCATAACTGATTGTCAAATGGATTTCTTATTGAAGATTCCCCAGAGGGAGGGTGGAGCGAACTCTCTTAAATACCCAAGCCTCTTAGGCTCTTATCGCCTTGGTGACAGGAATAAACAGTAGGTCCTCCAAATTAGTCCATCACGGTAAGCTTCGAGTAAATGATTAGCTAGGTGCCTTCACAGCTTTTCCTTATAGAAATGTAGTGAATGAATAAAGACACCAAACCATTACCTAGCCCTAATAGTGCCTTTGATTAAACCCCTTCAACCCAATGTAGACACGGTTAACTAAAGCAAAAATCATAAACATTACAAGACATTATTTCGGGGTCGATTCTCTATCCCCAGTGGAGTCGCCAGACTGTAGGACACAGAAATCGGCGATGTTGTTCCAGGCTCGCGGCCTAATCTGGAGTACGGAGTAGCCCGCGGGGGACTAAACCGAGAAATAAAATGGAGTCGCCACCCAGTGTGAACTGGGAAAATGATTTAAGGCCGCACTCACCCCTCACAATGGAAGACCTCAAACCGTTGGGTTCAGAATGGTCCCTTACTTATGCCACTTGTAATGAATGGATTTGTGCAATAATCTAACCAAGTCTACACAACAATAACCTACATCTAAGTTCGCATACAACCTATATCTAAGTTTGCATATAACCTATATCTAAGTTGCATGCATAAAAGTAAGTCGAAGTAACGGCAAGCACACAATCTCATGGACACATTAAATTGATAAACATGGCAATATAAACAAATAATAATCTAAACATAAACATTGAAGAGATATAATTAAGCTCCTTGTGCGAAAGAAATAACTAAATCATGCATAAAAATAACATATTATTTCTAATAAACAATGAATAAAAACATGATTGGATGAAACAAAATATGTGCGTTTCTCAAGCGGTACGTGGAATTGTATCCTAAGTACATACCGCACTACCGTCCATTCGGATTTAGCTACGGAATTTACGTCTGGGTTTCCATCTGATATACCACGAGAGATAGCACAAAATCATTCATCCCATGGCCACAACATACATAAACCAACAATACGCATGCGAAGAAATACTAATAAATAATTAAAAGATGAATGAGAATAAATAAAAGGGTGTCCTCAGGTTTTACCTTTTAAGTCGCCTCTTGGAAGTGCGTTACACGACCGTCGGAAGGGTTGATGCTCCACAACTCCTTTGGTTCACTGGTTCAATGTCTTCTTTCGTCGCCTCACTGTTTTGGGCTGCTGTTTTCTCTATTTTGGGCTGCTTTTTGTTGTTTTTAGGGTACAACTTGCGGTGATTCGGGGGCTGTTTAAGGGGTGCAGTTTGCGATTATTTATGGCTGTTTTAGGTGCAGGTTTTTGGTGATCCAATGACCGGCGTAAACACACACGCGTATAACACAAGCGCACGTATCGTTCAAGTAGTATAAAAATATTGATCCCACGAGGACTTAATTCCTATTGTTGTTATTAATTGTTGAATCTATTAATTTATAAATATCTAATTAAATGGAGAAGATAATGATTGTTTGATTGGTTGGTTGAATGTGATCTTCCTTAATTAAAATAAACAAAAAAAATACTAAGGAAAATAATAAAAGACTAAAATATCTAGGGTTGTGAATCTTTCTAATATCTTTTAAAAGATGAAGTGATTATTTTATGTTTGTGTAATAAATCGGTTTACTAACTTGGAACACGAAATTATGCGAAACCCTATGTCGATGGTCAGACGCAAATACCCAGTTTAACCCAATTGAACCATATGTCTATGTCAACCAAATTACATGGATTCATTAGGATTAAGTTCCAATTATGCCTACCCCCGCTCGACAGGTATATGTCTATCCTGTAAGGAAATCTATTAAAGGGTTATCTATCCTCAAGGAATATCGTGGGCTATTAAGTCTAAGGCTGAAACCTAAAATTCATTTGTCAAGTTTATTTTAGATTTACCATATCAATCTTATTAGTGGCCAATTTAACAAGACGCATTAAGCTTAAGACTTAATTAATAAACCTTTAAATTAACCAAACTATAAAATAACCCGTTATAAACCGGTGATATTGGATTTCATCACAACCCCCGATAACTGGCTTAGTTACGATACATATTTACGGGTAGTAAAAATTTAAAAAAAATAAAAGATATAAAGTAAAATGCTGAAAAGTAAATTGCTGAAAAGTAAATGACGGAAAGTAAATGCTGAAATTAAATACTGAAAATTAAATGCTGAAAACTAATTGCTGAAAGTAAATTACTGAAAAGTAAATGATGAAAGTAAATTGCTAAAAAGTAAATAAAGTAAAAGTACAATAAAAGAAAATGTTGAGGTAAAAAGATCCACTTTTATTACTTCTATTTTAGATATCTCCCTTAATATAATATATTAACTTTGCATGATAATTACCAACCAGTCATATAGGCGGTATCCAGATTAAGTCAAATTAATAATTAATTACCAACTAACCAATCAGGCGGTATCCAGTTTAGTCAGGTTAAAACCAATTTAAATAATTACCAACCGACCAATATGGCGGTATCCTCGTTAAGTCAGGTTTTAACTAGTTTATATATTATAATTAAGGGAGATTAATCTAAATATTAGTAATAAAAGTTTTACCTTTTACCCCAGCAAATGGGAGTTACATCCTCATTACTTAAAAGTAAAAACTGAAAATTAAAGAAAGAAAAGTATTGTGCGTAAAAGTAAATTTCGGAAAGTAAAAACTGAAAAGTAAAGAAAAGAAAGTGCGAAAGTGGAAATCAATTACTGAAAGCTGTAAATAAACAAACAAGATACAATCTTCTTAGTATTCTTAAGGAATTCCTTAGAAGAAAGTATGAATTTTACAAATGAAATGGCTTGGTATTTATAGGCAAAATTTTGCCTCCATCAAATCCATTATTAATTGCTCCACTAATTGCTCCACCAAATCCATTATTAATTGATCCACTAATTGCTTATCATGTTTGGTGGTGATTTGATAATTTTTATTATTTATTTATTAATTTATTTTTTGCTTTGAAAATGATTGAAAGTAACTTTAATAATTACACACAACACATTTCTGGATGGTTCATCAATTTCGGGCATGAAATTTTCAGAATTCGAAATTGTTTTGTCTTTCGAAGTTGTAGATCTTTGAGTCTTCTTTAATCTGGAACTTGAATCAGCT